>JAEQBH010005822.1:0-174032 GCA_016808115.1 Tetrastigma voinierianum
TGCCTTGTGATTCTTCTAGAATCTTTACGAGCCTGCAAAATGATAAAAGAATGTTAGGGTTTAAACAAAGGGGCCATAACTACACCCTGTGTTGACTCACATAGGAGGATAAAACCTGAGGACAGCTGTGTTTTGCCTTACAGCTTGCAGAGTTAGTGACCTAAATCTTTAGTAAATTCTTCATTGTTAATTTCCAGTTTTTAACTTTTCGGTTTACAATTTCTGTTTTCAAACCATTCCTATTTTGAATAGATTCCAAAGAGTCCAAATAGAAGTCTTACCTTCATGCCCCTAATTGACCATTTTATGAAGAAAACCCCATCCCGTGTTTCAAAGATACTAGACCCCTTTATCTTTGCGTGTAGCTTGACTACGGCCTTGGCAGGAACTTAGGTATATAAAATATTGGTATTGAATTTTAGCTCCGACTCACGACAGCACACGAATCAATCTGGCATGGGTAAAGGACAATTTCTGACTACTAATGGTAAGTTGAAGAGTACTTGTGATCCATCACGAAGTGAAGGTAACCTTTTACCTCTTTTTGCATATCGATTGCGGCAAGCGCGGAGTTTGCTTGACGATGCTTTGCCAGCGATTCGGCTTGATTTTTCTTTCATTCACGGTCATTTGCCCTCTTTTTGTTAGATTAGTTTTAATTTTTCTTTTAGCACTCTTTGTTGGTTCCTGAGTGACTTGTCTCTACAATTGGTGTGTAGCTGTATGCATGCTTGATGGGATAGAGACACTTGAGGTGGGCGGACCGGTTAGGCCTTTGCAACACTGACGCTGGTAGTGAGGTTAGTGCAAGCAGAGATACCATGGATCCCATACGGGCAACTTGAGAGCCAACCAGGAACCCCCATGAATCCAAATGCGTATAGAACCATGAGGGATCCCATCCACCCTCCTAGAGTTAGTGCCCCATCCTGTATCATTCCTCCTGCTGATGATGTAGCAGTGAGGCCATATTTAGTACCCTACTTTGCCCACATATCATGGTATGGAAAATGAAAATCCACAGCACACACATCTTAGGGATTTTGAGGAGGTTTTTACCTTCAAGGAAGGTATGATGGACATGGATTTGCTGAAGCTAAAGGCATTTCCATTGACTCCTAAGGACAAGGCCAAGATATGGCTCGACTCATTGAGGCTGGGAATTACCATAAGAAATTGGGGAATTTGAAATTTCATGACGAGAGTTCTGAAGAGATTTTTAGTGCTCATAAGACAAACAATTTGAAAGACAAATTTATACCTTGCAGCTCATGAAGGTGAGAAGTTTTTACCGGTGTTGGGAGGTTTATGGAAACCGATCAATGCATAGCCACACACCATGGGTTTGACACACTGAATCTTTAGTAAACCATTTCTATGATGGGATGTCCCCACTGTAAAAGCTTGACTTATAGAAACAATGTGTGGGGGCAACTTTTTAAGTAAACACCCTGACGAGGCTATAGACTTTTTGACTTATATAGCTGAAACCTCAAAGGCATGGGATGAACCTCGTCCAAGGGAGGATGAAGGACTGATGTACTCAAGTTACCAGGGGGAGACCATTCATACAATTTATGAGGACACCTTTGATGAGAGAAAAATTAATCATTTGACTCGAGATTGGATGAGATTGGAAATGAAAAAATCAACATAATATTTACTCGATTAAGTGAAGGTTGTCACCATCCCAGCTTCTGGCTACAACCATCAGTCACATGGTCACTATAGGAAAGCTGTCCAAGAGAATGTCAAATTTTGAATCCAAGGTAGACCACCCGATGAATGTTCCATTTGGCAGTCTATATCAAAATACGAAAACGCCTACTCTAATCTACCAGGAAAGCCAAAACTATCTCCCTTTATACCTCCAATAGATCAGCAGCAGTTAGTCCCCACTTCCCAACAGCAACAACCATTACCCTTATCCCCTGTCGAACAGGCAATTCTAAATCTAAGTAAGATGGTAAGCACAATGGCAGAAGAACATAAGGTACTAAATACATCCGAAACTAATCAAATATTGAGCGGTCTAGAAGTTCACTTAATGTGAAACTATCCCATATGCGATCCACAGAAATTTCAAAATTGTCCAATGTCGGCCAGTACGCAAAGTTCGAGAAGGAAAGGAAAGGGCCTTTCGGGGACAGCAATATCGAATATGGTGAATAAAATAGGCTGATGGAGGACACAACTACTAGAGCTGATGAAGTAAAGGTTGTGACCCTTGAAGTGGTAGGGAGTTGAAGACAGCAGTACCAGAGCTAGTTAAGTCAGCTCCAGTAGAGGCTGAACCACTTCAAGAAGAACAGTCAGTTGTCAAGGAAGAGAGTCAAGAGGAAGAGTGCTTGACTGAAACAGTTTTGGTTGAGCAGGCTCAACTGCAGCCTCAGGGGGAATTGAAAGTGGAATCATTAAAAGCTCCTGAGGAACTGCAGGATGCCCCAGTTAATTTTTTGCCTTGGACAAACGAAGAACAAAATAGTGCCTTGATAAGTGAGGAGGGTAGTGGGAAAGAAATAGTGGAAGATCCCCAAAAGCATGTCCTTCAACCAATTCCCACAAAACCCCACTTTGCCAATGCGAGATCACTCTGACCCAGCGCCGGTGGCTCCCTCGGATGACCAAGTGTACATCGCCACACACAGGAGCTCGTCAAAATAGCAGCATCAGCTCCCAAAGGTAAGTCAACCACCCACTAGTAGCCATGCAACGGAGACTTTAGAGACTAGTGGCCTCTATTGCATGCCTTTGCCACTACGTAAAAATGGCAAATGCCTACATTGTAGCACGATGGTTGGTTCGAGTCGCGAGGTTCGGGTTTGGAACACTTGGACCTAGGCATTTCTAAGTTCCACTTTTTGTTTTATTGATGCTTTGTTTAGTTTGTTATCGTGGTTGTTTGATCTTGTTAATTTTTCTTTATAAATTTCTTTAATTTTTAGTTAATTTGTGTTTTTAGATTAATTTTTACTCTTACGTAAATTTTCTTGCATTAATTTTAGTAGTTTTTTTGCAGAATTTTGGAGCATGAATTGAAAATCCAGGAACAACAAAATGACATTTTCGCAACTTTGTTAAAAAAACGATTGCAATCCTAGAGACTTTACTTAAAACAATGGTCGCAATCTGTAACCATTAAAAATTTTTCTAGCCAACTTGCCTTTGTGCGTTGCGAAGTCTTCTCCCGAAAATTTCGCTAAGCAGCGAAATTTAAGCTAGCTAGCGAAATTTCAACATTGCCAAATTCGCTAGAGCCTTGCCAATTTCGCTAGAACATTGCCAATTTCGCTAAGCCATTGCCAAATTCGCTAATTAGCGAAATTCATGCCTGTAGCGAAAATCCTAGCGAAATTCATGCCTGTAGCAAAAATCCTAGCGAAATTCGCAAAGAGTTGGCAACCATTTCGGCGATTAGATAGCGATTTCATGATATTGCGAATTTCGCTGGCTGTGAGGGTATTTCGCTAAGCAACGAAATTTTCGCTAAGCCTTGTTTTGCCCTCGATTTTGTTTTGCGCGTAACTTTTTCATCGAACTCCGTTTGCGTTCTTGGTACCGTTGGAAAGCTTAGAGTGTAGAATCCAAATATGGCCAGAAAGAACATTTTTGAGATTATTATGAAAGTTTAATTTTAAAAATGGTCCAACTGGTCACCTTTTTTCTCTCTTTTCTTCTCCTAACTTGTTTATATGAAGCCCAGACGGAGTGAATAAGGTGTCGATGGAAAGCTTGCGAGGTCTCCTATCCAGAAATGATCACATCTTATCATGGAGGTAACACTTCCTTCTCTAATTTTTCCATTAGGGCCCCATTTCGGGACAGAGATGCTTGGGTTGGGGAGAATTAGCAAAGGAAGATGGATTTTTGTATTTATGTTTTGTTATTATTTTTGTGCAAGCCCATTTTGTGATGTTCGGTGGCTTCTTCAAGGTCCTATTTTTATAAAATTTGTTATACCATACAGCTTACTTTTTCAAAATTTGGGCCCGTTTTTGCAACAAAAACTTTTTGTGGTTTTGCTTAACCTGTGGCTTGAAAAATTGAAGCTTTGTCCAATTCTATTGATGTTAGATTGGTTCCATGCTTAGATGAGTGAATGATTAGTTGAATTCTTATTGATTTCGACCTTTTCTTCACCTTTAGCTAACCACACATACAAAGCTGATAGATTTCAATGATAGGCTGAAAAAGCGTGCGGCCCTCCTTTATTTGCATAACCCTACCTAGTTTCATTGGCCGCCTTTAATAGGTTAAGGACCCACGTGAAAAAAAAAAGAAAAAGAAATGAAAAGAAAAGAAAGAAAGAAAAGAAAGAATAAAATTGCAACGCTTTGCCTTGAAACGACGCGGTCCGAGGGTATATAGCGAAAGCCTTTAAAGCGGTGCCACTAAACCTTCAGCGGTTAAGAGTCGCGACTTTGTGTTAGTTACATGGGTGGATCGTGGAGTTAGCAAGTTGTAGGTCTTTGGAGTCTCGAAATCATTGAAGTCGGGGTGGGAGGCTTGGAAGGGTTAGTGGTCGAAAGATCCTCATGACAGTGCCCTAAGCCTTAATTGGTTAGAGTCATCGGTAGATCCGTTACATGGACTTTGTTGAGGTCAGATTCCTCGACATTACACCCTAGCATAAAAAAAAAAAAATTGTGGAATAAGAGGTGAGTCTGATCTATTTAGGTTGGTTATGCTAGGTCGTAGTAGTAGCAGGTTGGGGGAAGTGCGGTTGACCAGTTTATTGTTGAGAACTGATCTAATAAACACTTAGATTTTGGTGGAAGTTTCTGGTTGATTCACTGAGATGGAGACTCTTTTGATACTCAATTTTGTATGGCATTCATTCTCTCATGATAGTTATTGAGCACGGCATTGATGATTCTTACTTAGGGTTAGGCATTACTTCTTCACCACCTTTTTGAATCACAACCTTTTTGAAAATCACCATATGCATCTCATTTTTTATTTTGCATTGCTAAGGGACTAGCAACGTTTCGGTTGGGGGGTGTGATTAGTGTCCAAAAAGTACAATTTTGAACCCTATATTAGATAGGTTTTGAGTACTTTTTGTGCATTAATCATGTCATATAAACCAGGGTTCAAGTCATCTTAGTAACACTTATACCATTTGGAGCATGTTTTTGGTTGTTTTGTGAGTATTTAAGCACTTCTAGGCTTCAATCTCAACACAAATATGATCGATCCTTGAGGTTGGAATTTTAGTCTCAATATCAACAAGCCCAAAATCAATGGAAAAACAAAGGAAAGTGGAGGAAATGAGATGCGGGTTGAAGACGGGATGAGAAGCCGGCGAGGAGCCGGTGGCAATCAGACGGTGGCCGCGGGGCTTGTTGATTTCGCTACCTAGCGAGTCGCGGCCCTTAAGCGAGAAATTTGATGCCTCGTCATGCTTTTGTAATTAATGCAACCGACTTCAATTTTTGGTGAATTACATCCTTGTCCTATAACTTAGCCCAGTTGTTAGGCTTTTTGGTATTTTCATACCTTGAGGAGGCCTATATAAAGCCCCTCTTGTTTTGTAAACCCTAGCCGACAATTTCAAGCATCGGTTTGGGGAGAATAATAGTTGTAAGTTTTACTTTGTAAAATAAATTGTTTTATTTTAAGTTTTGCTTTTATTTTCTCTTCTCTCTCTTCTTTCTCTCTTCTTTCTTTCACTTTCAGGCTGCCAAGCACACCTCTTGAAGATGACAATTCAGAGATGCTTGATTAACCTCCTTCCTTTAGAGGAAGGGAAGCTAGCTTGACAGTGGGGCTTAAGCATGTTGTCCTCATGTACTAAAAGCTACGGGTAGTGTAATTATGGCCCTTATCTTCAAAACTCAGTTGCATAACATGGGATGTTATTGTCTTGGCCAATACTCTCCATGCTTTAGATCCAGTGCTTAGTGACAGAGGTATTGTGGCTCTTTAGATGGTCCTTACTTGCCTTTGAGGTAGCATTTACATGTTAGGGTTCTTCAAATTAGGGTTAAATAACATTGACTTTTATTGTTTTGGCCAATACTCTCCATGCTTTAGGGTTCAGTGCTCGGGTGAGAGATGCACTGTGATTCTTTAGATGGTCTTTACTAGCCTAGGTCAATACTCTTCATGCTTTAGGGTTCAGTGCTCGGGTGAGAGATGCTGCTTTGTGATTCTTCTGGGTCTTTAGAGCCTCTAAAATGATAAAGAATGTTAGGGTTTTTTAAACAAAAGGGGCCATAACTACACCACATGTTGACTCACATAGGAGGATAAAACCTGAGGACATGTGTTTGCCCTAGCTTGCCAAGTTAGTGACCTAAATCTTCAAAGTAAATTTCTTCATTGTTAATTTCCAGTTTTTAACTTTCAGTTTTACAATTTCTGTTTTCAAAACCATTCCCTGTTTTGAATGAATTCCAAGAGTCCAAATAGAAAGTCTTACCTTCATGCCTAATGCAAACCATTTTTATGAAGAAAACCCATCCCGTGTTAGACCCTAGACCACTATCTTGTAGTAAGCTTGACTACAGCCGGAGTTGTAGGAACTTAGGTATATAAATATTGTTGATTTTAGCTCGACTCTTGTGGCACGAATCCACAAAATTTAGAAAGCACGAGAAAAGTGAAATTACCTGTTCTTATGCCAAATCGTGGGTAAATTGTGGAGTTAAATGTGCTAGATTCCATTATAATTATCACTCAAATGTGTATTCATCACACTGACCTGCATCTTGCTAGTCCTAAGCGAGATTTAGATCGAACTACCCACTTTAGGTATGAATCTAACTAAGGCGCTTCGAGTGCAGTCAAGCTTTGCGAGAATCTCCAAAATAGCACTTATGAATGAACATTTCCTCTTGCTTTTAGTATGCATCAACATGACTCAATTATCAGGGCCGATATCCTTACACACAATGAACATTATAACACGCTAACACTAAGGTGGTTATTGAAATAAGGATTATGGATTTAAAAATGTAAGGTAGTCATGCTTACGATGTGAAGCGTAATGATAGAAATAAGGTAGGCAATCATATGACATAGAACATACTTAACCATCATGCATAATCATCAAAAGGAGCAGAGGAAAACATAAATTCGAATCAAAAGGAATCTTAAGAGTTTATGTGACCGTGGGTTAAAGAAAGAAAGGTAAAGATCAAAGCGAATTGTTGGCATAACATGGCTGGAGTCTACTGAGATTGCCAACCCACCACCCTAGTATAGCCTAACGACTATGCGGTGTCGTCCTCATCCTCATCGAGAAGAGAGATGAGTCCTCGTCCATAGTCGTCTAATTCTTCGATTCTCCCTCCTAAATGCGGAGGAAGTAGCATCATGTCGCTGGCTCCCCACTGAAAGATGTGGCTCCTCAAGCTGGAGAGGCAGTGGTCCAATTGCCACGCTCGAGGATGCACATTTGAACCACCCTTGATCCGCCGCTCCATCCTCTTCAAAGGCGATGTGCTCATAGGTCTTGGGTACGTGGAAGGAAGTGGATCGAGAGGAGGCACTGAAGGCACTGAGGGCTGTGGTCTGGTGGATGCTGCTCGGCTCTTGGCCTCAGTCTTAGTTGTGATCTGCTCCACTGGAAATTGTCACCCTCTTTTCTTTAGCTATTTCCCCTCATCTACAGCTTCTTCTACAATACTAGTCACAGAGTGAGGGAACGGAATATAAGGTTTTGCCTTGTAGAATATTGCAAGAACTCCCTCATCGCCTTTTTCCTTATGACTAGTGCATAGTCAGTGCTTCAGTCCTTAACCTCGTACAACAACTGAATCTGCTCTTGAGTGGGAGACTTTTCACAACCCTTCGGCCAAATGCGATTGTGGATGATCTTGTTCATCAGGGCGTATTCCGGCTTTAACTTTCCAGGGACAAATTCTTGTTTCATAAATCCATTCATGGAGTGACGGAATGGTGCACATAGCCTCGATGAATATGGCGGGCGTCGAAATCGATAATGGCCACGAGTGGATATGGCGGCCGGAGCACGTCGGGATATAGTGCAAGGCATGTGCTATCCAGGTCGAGGTGACACGAAGCTGCTTTCCATCACTGAAGTTTCCAATGCAGGAGTCCAGCCCGGTGATTTTCCTTCAAATTGGTGTAGAACTCCGGGAACTACGAAGGTGGTATCAGCGTCCCGAGTGCCGAAGTGCATATTTTGCTCTGGATAATTACCACGATGGGATGAGAATATAAGAATGTTTCAAATTAACGCCCCTCTCGCGTGGAAACCCCTATTTGCCATTGTCAGGATCCATTTCTCGTACTCCCCCTCGAGTCTTAAGCGAACATGGCCTCATTTTAATACATCCAAACCTTGTCGATAATTCCTCGCTACGAAGAGGATGCGACTTGTTTTCCCTTTTTCCTTTTCACTGGTTGAGAAGCATCAGGCTTTCTCTTTTTCACTGCTTGGTCCATAGAGGAACTGGATGCCTTCCCTTTCCCGGTGTTCTTAGTACGTGCCATGGAAATGGCAATGATAAGCTATAACGGCCCAGACGGCCCAGAAATAAATCATCGTGTCCCGAAGCACGCCTCCCGACTGACGGGCTGGCCACATTGCACATCAGACGTCAGCAGTCTCACACTTATCTCCGACGAGACACTCCCAACCAGCAATCACAAAATAACATCACCCAAATCCAATCAAACAAATCCATGTATAGCCGAGAGAAGATCAACAATGCTAGTAAAAAGTTGCAGGGCTTACCACTGTCGAACACTGATTTCAGATAACCAATCCGGAACTGGACACCGGAAACCCTGGCAAAGCAACTGATCTTGAGAAAGCTTGTGAGAGGAGGCAAAGGCTAGGAGCTCTTCTTGTGGGATGGCAAGCGAATGGAATATGAAGGCGCCAAAATGTCGGTTTAAAAGCCTTTCTTTGATTCGCGATTCTCTTAGGTAGGAATTTAAGTTCTACCGGTAGAACTTGCTCTGCCCATTTTTGTTGGGTTCTGGTAGGACTTTTTACTGCTTGTTTTGTTAAGTTCTCTGGGGTAGGACTTTAAATGCTCTGGGTAGAACTTGCTTCAAAGCGATTTTTCTCTCTTTTTTTTCTTTTTTTTTCTTTTTTTTTTGAATATATATATATATATATAATTTTTTTTTTTCACTTTTGAAACAGCGATTGCCGCTGCCATCTTGACTGTTCAGCTGTAGCTCATCCATGTTTTCTTGCATGTTCACTTTTTCTCTTGTTCAAATTCCACAACTGACTGCATTCGTAGACTTAGTACTGTAATTCATTCTTGGGATAACTTCAAACTCTCCATGAGAACCACTGCTGTTCCGTATTCAGTTCCTAAGGTTCGAATAAACGACAACTTAAAGCTCAAAAATGGATCACGAGGGCGAGACACAAATCACTACGGGTATCACCAGAAGAAATAGCCTCCTAATCATTTCCACTTATGCAAGGTGTTCCGCAAAGACTATGATGCATGAAATTACTTATAAACCAGCTAAGGTGATGCACAATTGGAAACAATAACGGGAAAGATCGGAGAAATTTTGGCCATAGAATACGTAGTTTGGGTGGCTGACAAAGTAGGTAGAATACGAGGGAACAATTCACGAGAATAATACAAGAACTTTGTGTGTGCTTGTTAAGATCTTTATGCGATAAGATGATGTGGAGAGTATATGAGATCAAAGCAGGTATGCAGTGCGAGGTAAAACATAATACTGAGTAAGCAAATTTTGAAAAAATTTGACCCAGACATAGCAGCGTAGTTACGTTCAACCAGTGTACACCTACCTCCTACCCCCACAACAGAAACAAGCATTGTCCTCAATGCTTTGAACTAAAGGTACCCCCACAACAGAATTTGAGGGATCACAAAAACAACAGCCCCACGATTTTTTATTTCTTATGTTATTGAAAAGCAAATGAAAGAATGCAATTGAAGTAAAAACAATAAAAATAGAAAGCAAGAACAAAAAGAAAAGCAAAACTATTTCACGACAATTTGAAATGAGGTTACCCAGAGGGAGAGTTTTGGTAGAGCGGAGTCCGCAAATCCCACACAGTGATGTACCTTGAGGAAAGTGCAAGGAATGGTTTGAGGCGTTGGCCATTCACAGCGAAGGAGTTCCCATTGTCGGGATTTTCAATTTCCACGGCTCCGTATGGATAAACCTGCTAACAATGGGACCAGTCCAACGAAGGCGGAGCTTTCGGAAATAGATGTCGGGAACTATCTGTGATGCACGATTGGGTTTGAAAGTTTTCTGGTAATAGACTTGTCATGGAATAACTTGGTAGCTCATATAAATGCAGGCTTTCATACGATTCCCTCATGACTCTTCAAGTTCATTGCTTTTGCAATAAAGCGCTGCTTACACAGTTGAATTAAATTAAAAAGTTCGAATAGCCCGATAAGCGGTGTTCCATCTCTCGCGGCAAATGGCAAGCTTTGCCGCAAACCTTCTATAGGGAGACGCCACCAGAAACGATTTAAAGCGATACGGTATGCCCGAAGAGCATCGGTGAGCGGAATTGACCAATCTTTTCGATTCGAGTGTTGTCTTTTCTAAAATATGTTTTATCTCCACATAGCTATTTCGGTGACCATTGATGCGTGGGTGGTAGCCGATGGATACTTTATAGGTGACTCCATATTTCTTTAACAGTTTTCAAAGATCGATTGCAAAGTGGAGTCCACCATCACTAATAGTGCCGAGGCGTTTGAGCGAAGAAAAAATATGCTCCTTTATAAATTTCAAAACAACCCATGAAGGTCATTGGTTCGTTGGAATTGCCTCGACCCATTAGACACATAGTCAACATATAATAAAATGTGAGATAGCTACAAGAAGGGGAAAAGGCCCCATGAAGTCGATACTGGCAGGTCAAAAATTCCAATGATTAGAATTGGGGTAAGAGGCATCATGTTTCGCTTTGTGACCCTCACAGTTCTTTGGCATTGAGCACACGTTTCTGAATCGGGGAAACAATCTTTAAATAAGATTGAATTTATTAAAACCAGCTTTGATCTTATCTTGCCGTTTTTCGGGCAGAGAGAAATGTCCCTCAGAGCTTCAGAGTGGCCAAGAAGTTCAAATCTCACTTGTTCATCATTGGGTACACATCTCCTCATTATTTGATCGGGGCGATATTTAAATAGATAGGGATCATGAAATAGTATTTGCAATATCGTCCAGAATTTCCCTTTCTGTTGAGAAGTCCATGAGGCTGAGTCTGGCGATGACTGAGTGATTTCTGATATCGGCATACCACGGGTCTTGAACAAGGCAAAGAGTTGCTCATCGAGGAAAGCTATCACCTATACAGATTTATGCTATGGGAGTTGGATTACGGAACTAAATGAGATGAACAATTAATGAAGCCATTCTAACCCCTTTTATCTTTGATGGTCAAGTTGAATTCTTGACGCAAGTAAAGAATACACCCTAGTCAACCTTGGTTTTGGTATCACCTTGAGGCAAATTACTTCCAAAGTTGCATGATGCGTAAGATGGTCACGAGGGGGCAATGATATATGACTTTGAATTTTCTGGAGGCAAAGACAAGTTGCTAGAAACTCTTTTTCTGTGGTTGTGTAGTTGGCCTGGGCAGAGTCTAGTGTCTTACTGGCATAGTAAATGACAAAGCCTTTGTCCTCCCTCTTTTTGTCCTAACCACGACTCCTATGGCATAATGCACTAGCATCGCACATGATCTCAAGTGGAGAGTTAATTAGGAGCCGCATGATTGAGTGGTGACACTAGCATGTTTTTAGCTTAGTAAAGCAATGTCACAAGCTTGTGACCATGTAGAAAGGGACATCTTTAGCAAGCAAAGTATAAGGGCCGGGCTATAGCACTAAAATCTTTTATAAGCGTCGGTAAAAACCAGCATGACCAGAATGACCTTATGTCTCTAACACCCTTAGGAGTAGGAATTAGAATCGAGCTCAACTTTGGCCTTATCAACTTGATTCCATCTTTTTAATTACTATGTGGCCTAAAACAATTTTGCTTGTGTTACCATGAAGTGACATTTCTCCCGATTTAACACAAGATTTTCTCTTGGCACCTCGCAAACTTTACGTAAGTTCTACCAACTGACTCGAGCGAGTCACCAAAAAGCGAGAAATCATCCATGAAGATTTCTGTATATGATTTCTATCATGTCACTAAGATTCCCATCGCCATCTGATTTGAGAGGATTAGAGTGCATTGCATAATCAAAGGGCATTTCCTAAAGCGGGAGTACCAAAGGGCAAAGTGAATGTAGTTTTTAGCGATCTTCTAATCTTATCTCAATTTGAAGTTTGGCCTGCTGGTACCCATGAGAAAACGTAAAATTAGGTACCACACCGCTCTCTCTAACATTTGATCCAACAAGCTGAGAGAGGAAAATGAATTAACTCCTCGATGCACGCATTAGAACACATAATCTATGCACACCCTCCATCACGGTACATGCAGTGAATAGATATTATGTTTTCATTGGCAACTCACGTGGGCTCCTGACTTCTTAGGAACTACTTGTGTTGGTAACCCACTTTGCTATACGCAATGGGAATTTAGATAACCCCTACGGCCAAAGAGTTTAAAACTTCCTTCTTCACCACTTCTTTCATTATTAGGTTCAATCATCTACGTGGTTGCTGAGGTTTAACATCCTCTTCTAAGTGAATTCTATATTATGCGAGATCAAAGGGGCCGATTCCCTTAATATCTATGATTGTCGGCCTAAAAGCGATCCTGTGGGTTTCAATATTTCCAAAAGTTGAGTTTCTTGAGTCACGTCTAATGAGGAAGATCAGTGCTGGGAAAAGTGTCCTGCTCCCCTAAGAATGCATATTTAAGATGTATTGGTAAAGGTTTTGACTCGAAGCTTAGGTGGCTTCTCCTCGAAGGCAATGTCTTATCTCGTTTATGGCTTAAGGGTTCAAATTTAGAGTGCCACTGTGTAATTCATCTTGATGCTTTCAGAATTATAGAGTGAAACTACGACTCCAAGGTGGTCACTTCCTCATCCCAATTCGGACTGACCCGGACATGACTTAAAGGATCATCATGTGAGACGTTATCGGGTATTTTTGTACCAGTCAACCATGTTAATTTCACCCAATATCTTCTTCATCTCCCATTCCTTTGAGTACATTGAAAATATTCAGATTAACAGTCATGTTCCCAAATGAAAGTGTCATTAGGCCTCCCCTACAGTGTATGATGGCATTAGCAGTTGCCAAGAATGGTCGACCAAGAATTACTTGGGCCCCGGGTTCCTTAGTTCCTCTTAGGTTGAGTGTCAAGCACCACAAAATCGACAGGGAAGTAAAATTTGTCCACTTGGACCAAGACATCCTTCACTATTCCCCTAGGAATTTTGACACTACGGTCAGCCAATTGGAGGGTGATATTGGTTGGCTCTAATTCTCCTAACCCTAGGTCCACATATACTGAGTAAGGCAAAAGATTAACACTTGCCCCCCTAAGTCCCTTAAAGCATGCCCCGACTTGGAATTTCCAACTACTATAGAAATAGTAGGACTACACCTGAGGTCTTGTATTTTGGGGGGTAAGTTGTTCGGAGTCGGGGCGTGGGTGTTCGATCATGAATGCCTCCTTGTTGACACCTAGTTTCCTTTTTACCGTGCACAAATCCTTCAGAAATTTAGCATATGATGGGATTTGCTTAATGGCATCTAACAAGGGAATGTTCAGTTTCACCTGCTTGAACAACTCATAAATTTCAGCATGGTTATTCACTTTCTTTGGTGCTCTTAGCCTATGAGGGTATGGAGCTGGAGGGATATGGTTAGACTTGTCTTCCTCTGGTTGATCATCTTTGTCATTTGTATTAGGGACATGAGGTGTGTCTGATTTTTCATCCTCTCTAGCTAATTCCGCTATGAGACTCTTGTGATGGTTCCTTGGTTGGAATAGTTTGTCAACTACCTTACCACTCCGAGAAGGGTAGTGGCAAGCGACTTCTGATTCTTTGAGGTACCCTCACTTGAACCCTAAACTTCCACCTTGTTTGACCTTATTGGGTTTTGGATGGAGTTGTGATGGAAGTTTCCCTTTTTCTTGTTGAAGGTTACCTATAGACGAGGTTAACTTGGTTATACGGGATCTCCACATCATTGAGCAGTTCGGGTTACGTGTTTGTGGATTGTTGGGTTTTGTACAAGCGTGTAACTATATCTTCCAGGACTTCTCTTATGTGGGGGTTGGTAGGCTGTGAGTTTTAGTTCCTTGGTTCGGTGGATGATGACCTTTAGTAGAGTTTCCACAGGAAATCCTTGGGGGCCTTGATTCTGAAATTGAGGGACTGAATTTAGAAAACTTGGTTTGGATAGTGAGGGCCTTGGTTGTTTGGCGGGGTTATAGCGATCCCTCCCTCATTCTCCAACTAAAATTAGGATGCTTGCCCCACCGAGTTATGAGTTTGGTATGGGGAATTGAAGGTTTCCTTTGGTAGTTAGGGCGTTGGCTTGTTCAATTTGAATGGCTCCCTTAGCAGGGAAGATTTGGGCAGTTAATGGTCGAGTGTGTAGGGTCATCGCATATAATGCATGGCTCCTCTACTCTAGGTCCTGTTGGTACTGAGGGTAATTGAGGTACACTAGTTACCTCGTTCACCTTTTTCATCTCCATGGCCTCCAGTTTCCTTGTTAAATTAACGATTTTGCCACGACTCATCCATTTTTCTCTTAAGTGATGGTTCAGCCACCAGTGGATGTCATGCGCAGCAGTGTCTAAGAGGTGTTAGTCTCCCAAGTTGAGCATTCTGCTATGAGTGTCAAAAAGTTGAATTGCCTCCTAGCATCTTTTTCATAAAATTCTCCTGCACACATCATTTGGATGTATTGTTTATTACTTAAAGACAATCCTTGATGAAAGTATGCACAAATTTGTCCAACATCTAACCCATAATGAGGGATAGCATGGAGGAGATCCTTATATCTTTCCCATACTGCTGCGAAGGGTTCACCTGGCTTTCGAAGGATTACAGATTGCTCGCATGAGGAGCATTAGTGCGATGCAGGAGGAAAAACTTATTGAGGTCGTTCGCATGTTTTCCCATGTAAAAGATTGAATTAGGTGCAGGGAATGGAACCAGATTTTAACCTTCTCCTTCAGCAAAGGAAATAAAACCAAAGCGATTATATGGAGGAGTGAACGGTGGAAGGGAATGCTGCGAGACATCCCTCGAAATCCCTCATAAATGGTAAGGGTTCTGGTCGAACCCTTGGTATACGGAGTAGAGACGGATCATTTCCGACTTCGCCGGGAATTGATTAGCCTCATCGGGAAGGCGAATCTGAATTGGTTATGGTCCTTTGAGGTTGTAGGATTTCTCTAAGGGTTCTTTCCACATTAGGTAAAGGAGCAGGGAGAACTCTATACTGATTTTGCTGAAGATTACCATTTCCACCTCCTAGCACTGGGTTTATTGGGAGCGTAGCATTGCCCCCATGTTGTGGAGGCTCATAGAGTCCTTGTTGATTCTCAGGATCATCCATTTGAGGTAAAATGTTATCTTGAGACACTTGGCTTATTATGGATTCCTCAGAGTTTCTAGGGGATACAGTTCCGACTAGTCGGTGTTTCGTTCTTGACCCAAGCCCGACATGCACTACACTAACTCGATCCGAAACACTTACTAAAAGATTTCTCACTAAAAACAAAAAAAAAATAAAAGAAAGTGGAGAGCGTGCGAGATTGTCTGGTGCAATTTACCTCAGTCTCTTGAAGGATCAACTTGGTTAGTCGCCACTCCGACACTTGGCGCCAAAATGCTTCGTCACACGATTAGTGTACTGAGCTATTCCCAAGCGTAGGAATTATGGTCATCTAGCATTATGTCTTGTGAAATCCACGATTCGTCTCCACGAGGAAGCGATGCACACTTTGTTGATCAATAGGAGCTATTCCCAAAAGTATGATTTAAGGGAGAATTTTGATGATGTGTTGTTTGATTGAATGGTTGATTGTTTTGAATGTTTTAACCTAGAAGGGTGAATTCTTTGGGATTTTTAGGGTTCCACTCACTTATGATCGGAGTAAGTCCCACCTCTCATTTATAAACTCATCTAAGGAACCATTGATAAATGGTCTTGATGGAGGATTTATCTTTAAATGCTTTTGGAAAATAGATGATCAGTAATACTAAACACTTATTCTGAGGTAAGCAGACCCTTAGTTGGCATTATGATCAAGCCTGACGATGTCAGGAAATATCTCGTTAACACGTTGTCGAGAATTTGCCAAACTAAAGATTTAAAACCTTTCTACACAAGTGATCAATATTACACAATCCATTGAAAATCAAGAGAGGAATTGAGGACTTTGCTTGTTCCCGGGGTGAGTTTCCCCGTATGATCCAGCATTAGGGGTTTAGAACTCCATAAAACTTGTATGAGCAATTAAAGATGAAGAGCAGTTAAAGCGTAAAAAGCGATTTCCTTGCGAGAAATAAGAATTGACTTGTAAAACTGAGAATAGAAAATATGGAATGCTAAGATTTAAAGCAGAATAAATATTGATCTTTGAGTACAAACTCTTGAATCCCGAAACTTCTAAGAATGGAAATCCCCGAAATGCGGATCTACAAGGTACCACTAAAATGGAGAAAACTCTTATTCTATCAAAACCTAAACCACTAGAAGTGAAAAACTAAAAACAAAAGAGACCCTTATTACTTGTGTCCTCCTCCTTTTATAGCCCCCTCAATGTGATTTTCCATTTTGGTTTGTTAGAGGTGCCCTCGCGTGCGGATTGAATTCTTGGACAATTCCACTAAGTTCCATAAAGTTCTACCGGTGGAAACAAGGTTCTCTGGTAGAGGAGATTCTTTCAACGCCAATTTTCCAGCAAGTTCTACCGGTAGGACTTAAAGTTCTACATGAAGATGTTCCGCATGTTTTCCGGCCAAGTTCTGGTGGACGAGTTCTCTGGGTAGAAGATGTCCCTTTGGTGCTTTCTGGCTGTTGGGGTTCGAGACCGTGATTGCTCACCCACATCACATTGCTTCACCTTGTTTGAGCTTACATCCTTGTGCACGCTACACACAACTGAAGGTACTATTGAAAGCCGCGAAGAAATTAAATTACACATTCTTATGCCAAATGTAGGTAAATTGTGAGTTAAATGTGCTAGATTCCATTATAATTACTCAATGTGTATTCATCAACGAGGCATATGAAGGTTATCAGCGTGAGTGATGATCGAGGGGAGGATGGATTCGATTTTACATGATAAAAGAGGTGTTCAGTTGTATTTTAAGAATAGATGAAACTTCCCGGAATTATTAAGAAGATCATAAGAATGCTTCTGGTTAAATTGTAGAGTGTTTTCCAATATCTTAGCTCCACGGCTCCGCAGGTTAAGGATTTGAGGCCTTATCATGGTGAGACTTGAGGACAAGTCTTTTCCCAACTATAGGGGTTTGATGCGGGGAGCATGCAGTAAACACCAAACGGCAGAGATTCAGCCCTAATTATTGAAGAATTGGATTAGGAGGTCAAGGCGTGAATACATGTAGAAAACTCCTTTTGGGACCTCATTTGGGCCTTGGAGGCAAAAAACGTGAGTCAGACTTGGACAACCCCTGATGTGGAGCTGCCATATTAATTTTAGAAAGTTTGCTTTGTTATTTTGAAAAGTTTGGCACTATTTATTTTGGAAGATTTGTTTTATTTATTTTAGAAAGTTTCTTTTAGGAGTTGCTTTTGTAATTTAGAAAGTTTCTTTTTCTAGTTAAAGTAGAAGTTGTTTTTATAATTTAGAAAGTTTCTTTTCTAGTTAAGTAAAAGTTGCTTTTTGATTTAGAAAGTGGCAGGTATATATACCCCCTAATGTAAGTCTTTGAAGTAGTTGAGTTCTGTAACTCTTTTCAGTTTCTCTACCCAGGGTTCTCTTGTTCTCTTATCTCTTGGGTGGATTCCCTTTGGGACGAGTTCGTGGCTTCTCATACCTAGGTGGATTCCTTGGTGGCGAAGTCTTTGTCCGGCTTATCAATCAACCCGTCCATAGTTGATTGTGGCGCCTTCACTCCATCATCTATCTTGTGTGGATCGTTTCATTAACCCAGTAAGTAACCACTCTTGTGCAAACTCTACTTTCCATAAACATCCTCATCGCACTCTCTAAACTTTCCATAACCATATTTTCAACCTCAACCAAAACTTAAATCTTGTTCCATACTACTAAAACCTTCCTAAATACCCCTTTTCCTTATATACCATAAGTGCCTTTCTTAAGCAGAAAATCTCCAAAATTAGGTCATAACTATTTTGGCCAAAGCTACCCCCGAACCCATATTTTGACTTACCTAAACTTCTGGATCATCCATCACGGTCCCAACCTTGCATCAATGTCTAACAGGTTAAAATGTAGAATATAAACTAGTCACAATGTAGAAGATGGTAGTGATTGATGATTATTAATTTGTATGGCTTAGGAAATCATGTGGGTGTTGGGGCATATTATTAATTAGCTTATTTTTCACGTCCTAGGACCTTTGTTCTATCTTTATTTTATAACTTTTTCTTTCTTTTTTGTCTTCACTAGAATATTTAAAAGCTTTTACGAACTTACGGATGGGCGGAGGCACATGGGTTGCAATAGGCGGGAGGTATTGAATCTTTGATATATATGTTATTAATTAACTTTTAGATTAATCATTGTAATTAAGAAAGCGCAAGATTATGGTGTTCAAGGAACATACTAGATAATCACTAACCTTAGCAGGTCCCAAAAAGTAATCATAAGGTGGGAACAATAGATTCAATCAATTGGAGATCCAATCAATTGGAAGAATTGAATGTCATTTAGGCGGTATGAATCTAGATTGCTTCCCACAATTTAGAGGAGACCATTGATGAAGAAGATTGATCATCATTATCTAAAAAAGTAATCAAGGGGTATAAGTTAAACATAAGATGTTACTAACTCTTCTATAAACAATGGAAGTATCTCTATTGCCTCCCAAATCGCACAATGTTTATCACATTTATACTATAGTTTCCAGATATGACATCTACTCTTTCAAATAATAACTTACTATGTATATTGATTGGAAAGTGTTGATTAATGATTCATTAATATTGCATTATCACAAAATAAAAATAAAAGGAAAAGGAAAAATATATATTATTTTAAACTTGTAAACAAGATTACACTTACTAATAGAAAAAATACATTTTCATTGCTCACACAGAAATGTAAAAGCTATCTGTTATACCTGACACATAATAAAATGAGTGGAAAACTTGAAAGCATTCTTGCTCCTCACTGCACAGGTGCTCCTTTTATTCACTTCACAATCTTTTTTTGTGAATCATTCTTATCAATAATCCACACAAGCCATTCAGGTTTTCCACTTACGAAAATGAGACAACCAAGAGAAAGCCCAATTACCAGTCCACATCCATATCCCATCAATGTGATTTTCCAGTCAAATCCACTTTCAAACTTTGCTTCTATTTCTTGAGAGGGATATGGTATTTCATCGTTTGTACATCTCTTTGATAATGGAAATCCACATAATCTGTGTTCATATCTGAATCATTTTCAAATGTGTCAAACTGCTTGCCTTGAGGTATAAATCCTGTAAGATGATTTTGGGAGATATTCAAAAAGGAAAAAATGTCAAACTTGTTAGTTCTTGAGGAATTTGACCACTCAGTTTGTTTGAAGAAAGGTCCAACAATTCAAGCATCTTCAAATTTCTAAAAGATAATGGGATGTGTTCTCTAAGATCATTATGAGACAAGTTGATTTCGAAGTGAATTAAGATTCCCGATGCACTCACAGGAATCTCTCCTTGGAATTTATTAACTTGGACAAATCCAAAGCTGTTGTGAAAGTATTCAGATTTTCCTCAAAGATTTCATCTCTAACCCTTTTATCAATACCGTGGGAATCTTGATAATAAAACTGTGTCTGTTTGTCATTTACCTTCATCTATGTTCATTGTTGCTTTCAAACTTCTCAAATACATTTCAGGCAAGTCGCCCTCGAAATCATTGTGAGCAAGATCAATGATTCTTAGGCTCATGAATGGGGATTTGATTTTGGAAAACCCAATTTGACCATGGAACTGATTAGGCGCCAAAACAAGGTACAACTGGAAGAAACCTAACCAATGGGAAACCGTATCATTTATTTTGTATTATTTCAAGGTCTAGAGAACTTTGGGTTTCTCTACACATGATCAAGATCGAGGTACTAGACCCTCCAATTGATTACTGTTGAAGTCAAAGTCCGATAGAATTGCCATTCATGTTGAGGAATGATGCCATGAAATTGATTTCTTACGTAAATTCAAACAGAGAGATCTTAGCTAAAATTTCTGTGTGAGGAAGCATGCCACTCAAGAAGTTGTTATGAGACAAATCAAGATTACCATGGAACTCGCTTAGCAAATCAACGGTGAGATTTCTCCACTTCAATTTGTTATGGGAGACTGAAAAGAAAAAATGTAAATTGGAGGAGTTAGGTAAATTCCTTGCAACAAGTTGGAATGAAGATCTAAATTTTGCATACTTTTCCATGGTTGCATCTCAAACCCACTCACCGAGTTATAGAGAGATTCATGGTACAATGTAATACTTTCCCACGTTCCATGAAAGCATTCCACTAATGTTATTGTGTGAAGTCTAAATTACGATATTAGGTAACATGAAGTTGAAATGAGCGGACATGGTCAACGAGAGCATGTTGTTTGAAAGATCCAGTGAGTAAAGATTTATAAGTTTTCAAACTTGCTTGTTTCAGAACACCACTCAAGTTATTTGAAAAGATAAAGAGATAGAAAGGTTCACAGTTCCGCATTAAAGTTGGGATTGACCCATTTAACTCATTCATACTCAAATCAATCTTCTCCAATGAATCAAATTGGAATTCACCAATATGACCAGTGAATTTATTATGACTGAGATCTAACTCTACCAATGATGGCAGAGTATAAAACCCATTTTCATTTTCAGGAGAAGGAATAGCTCCTTCTAGCTGATTATCAGAGAAGTCTAACACATGAAGGTTTTGTTAGATTTCCAATTGATAAGTGGAATCGTACTTCAAATTGTTTCCGGAAAAAGTATAAAAATATCAAATTTCTAAGATTATCAAAAACATTTGGAATTTTACTAAAATGATTAGCATCAAGACTCAAGTAAGTGATTTGTGTGAGGTTCTCTAGAAACGGGATGACCTAAAGATTGTGTAATAGGAGAGATCCAAAGGTCTGTAAAGACTTTAGATTGCCTATTGAAGCAGAGGAAGCTCTCACTTTAAAAATTTGTGGATGATAAAGACAGAGTAGATAAAGGAATTGTTCTCACTGGATCATTGGGAAGTTCCATGAGGTTAGAATTTCCCCTAAGTCAAAGCTCGAGGTTTGGAGATGAATATCATTGTCTGAGAATCTCCCGCTGCAATCCAGAGAGCACGCCAGAAGAGGAGAGATCTAGGGATATCAAAGAAGACCGATTTAGCAAGGAATTAGGAAAAACTGAAGAGATGGATATACCTCGGAGGTGAAGCTTTTGCAACTTGGTTAAATTTTGAACCAGAGAATCAAAGCCGAGCAGGGCAATGTCTGGCACATAATAATTTTGAGAGAGATCGAGTGAAACCAGAGTTGGAGAGGGTGAGAGATTTCTTATTAGAGTGGGCCTGAATCGAGCAGGAGAGGTTGAGATACGTCGAAGCTGGAGAACCGACGAGCCCAGCCTGAAACGGGGACCCACTGAAGTCGTTGAAAACGAGGTTAAGCCTTTTGGGAGATGAGAGAAAAGCGGAAGAGGGTAGAGTTGGAATGGATGGTTCCAGAGAGACTAGCTACTGAGGTCAAAACTCAATCACATGGCCAGTCACCAAATCACAACTGACCCCATCCCATGAGCAGCAATCACTACCCTCCTTCCAATACTCTGTTTTCGGATAAGAAGTGGTACCACCATACTCATCGCACTCCGAAGAACTGGAATTGTCAATAGAAAATGATTGCTTGAATTGAAGCAGAGCAAGGGCCTGGCCATGAGGGCATATTTTGGTGGAATTAGAGAAAGAAAGGAGGAAAGAGAGAGGTAGAGCATAGAAAGAAGAAAAGAAAACATAGAGATAGGAATTCAAACATCGGTATTCTTAAAATTCCCAAGGCCTTAAAAGAGAGAAAGAGAGAGAGAGAGAGAGTGAGTTGAGATGAGATGGGGAATGGTGACGACTACACTCCTATTTATGCAGCGCATCACTTGCTCTCATCGCCTCAAACCTTCTATCAGCAGAACTCAGGAAACTGCGTGGAGAAACTTCTGCTTAATTTCAAATCAGAATTAAAACTAGAATATATATATATATATATATATATAAATAACAGGTTAAGGATATTTTCTTAAAAGTTTAGTTTATTTTCACTGGAAAAATGGAAATATAGGAGACGATAAAACTTGAGGTACAGCTACTCAATAGAGTCCTACAGAAAAATTGGCATCCAATTTTCAATATAACAAAATTAGGTCGATGAGGTGTGTCTAAGTGGTTAAAAATTTGATGGGGCATAGAAATAACCAGGTTGGAATTTCTAGGAAACGTATTATAATAACTTTGTAATGCAGTAAATAGATGTCAAAAAAAGTTAAAAAATTATTGGTTTGTTTATGAAAATTGTTCTTGAGAATCGTTTTTGAAAACACAAAGAACACAATTTTCATGTTTTCTGGAAACTATTATTGTTATCTGAACTTAGTGTTTTCTATATTCTTTGTATTTTTAGAAAAAAAAATGATAACTGAATTTGTTTTTCTTATTTTTGAGAACAAAAAATAGGAACTAAATATACCTTACATGTCTAATATAGTTGACGATAATGTTTTATAAACATATAAATTAGAAGAAAAATATAGACAATGGCTTTGAATTTTCTAGCCACAATGGTGAAGATATTCTTTATTTTTGGTTTAAACCACAGCCAGATTCTTTTTTTATAACTTTACCAGTGTGTTTAATGTTCCAACAATTTTTGAAAAAATAATTTTTAAATATCAAGAAAGAAATGAAAGAGATCACTAGATATTGGTAGAAAACAAAAAGTGTGATTTTGAGGTAATAAATATTTCATGTGTAATTTTCACTTATCAATAATCATCATTAACAGTTTAATAGTGGATGGTTAAATCAAAACTGAATCTAATCAAATTTATGCTTCGCAATATATAATTTAAAAAGTTATTTAAGCAGCCAATTAGGTGAGCAGAAAACATTAGACGAAGATGGAATTTTGTTATGAAGTACCAAATTTATTTTCTAATGCCGGTAGATCAACTCACATCTCATCCATGGCATTATTTTGGAAGAAAAGTTTTTTGAGATCTATTTTGGAAGAAAAGTTTAAAATAATTAAAATGAAAAGAAAAAAATAAAATAGAAACTTAAAAAGAATAGCTTAAGAGATTGTTAGGAAAGGTTACTAAAAGATTGTCAATAGAGTCAAACCTTTAGCTAACAAAATAGAGGCGTGAGCTCATTGCCCATACAATGACATTTTCTTGGTCAATCACCTAAACACTTCTTTTGAGTAAAAAAAGACTTGCTATTTGGTGGTCAATACGTTGGTCCTTTTCCAAGGAAAATCAATAATTCTTCCCCCAACTCCAATCTTTGATTCATTTGGAAAAGAAGTATATTTATTATCCATGTGCCATGGCCAATCTTGATTTAAAAAAAAATTCCAATCTAAAAGGTCGGAAAAAAAAGTGGCTTCTCTTCTAGATTTGAAACACCTGAGGAAGCTACCCAAATAAAAACTTATTATATAAATTATATATATATATATATAAGTTTGTTCAAAATTAGATAAATTTCACTAAGATTTGCTTTTAAGCTCTAAGTTTTAGGTATTGAATGTCACAAATTATATCATACACATATCAATTTCTTTAGTAAAACAACCTCAAAATTTCTATTATTACTTTTTATCTATTTATTTATAAATTTTCTCAACATTTTCATTTGTAATGATCAATTTTTATATAGCCAATATTTTGTATCAGAATATCTACCAGCATTTTTGACACATCTATAAAATTAATTCTTTTTTCTAGAGTGGATAAGAAGAATAAAATAAAATTATGTAACTAAACAAAATTATAAACTTGTTTATCATCATGTTTATTATCTGACTATAATAAAAAAAATTTCATACGGACTAATAAGATTTACTTTTAATGAAAACAATTGGAAAGAAAATCTTTGTTCGTATATATCTCTTTTCAATGACATTACATGGCTATATATACAAGTTAAGGAAGCTAATTCCAATAATTCCTCTAACCACTACAATTGCTTGAATTGATAATTACAAAATGATAAGCTGAAGCGAATCAAAGAATTTCTTTCTTTTAATGATTATATATTATCTTGTTAGGTCTATTCCTTATAACTCGAAGTTTCTTTTTCCAGAGATTATCGTTATTTATTATTTTTTGATGTTGATTCCATTATCTTTTTCTTGCTTGTTGATCTACCATGATGCCTTGGCAGCGAGTGCTTAAGTACGCCAGCTAAATTGAGCAGACTACGGTGTGAGTATCTTTTATTTTTCACGGGATCTTTGGTGCTTTGGCCATTTAGGAAATTTAGCATGAACTTCAACTATTAACTTTAAGTCGAGTAAATTTTTCCTTTTCTTTTCCTAGATTCGACAATTTCCTTGCTTGAAGATAGAGTATAAACTACAAAGCAATCTCTTAGAATCTTGATTCAAATAAGGCTCGAGTAGACTAGCTCATTGCATGAAACATTTAACAGATGCATGTATTGCAACTTTTATTAACTCGGGGATACCGATTTTGGCGGAAAACAGATGCAAATTTTATTAACAGATGCAAATTTTCTATTGTCGGAAAAGCAGTTTTCTCTACGATAGGATATATCTAACGGGTTAAAATGTAGAATGAAATGTACTCATTCAGCACCTAGATCTGTCGTCATGTACTGTAAATGTAGAATATAAACTAGTCACAATGTAGATGGTAGTGATTGATGATTGTTAATTTGTATGGCTTAGGAAATCATGTGGGTGTTGGGGCATATTATTAATTAGCTTATTTTTCACATCCCAGGACCTTTGTTCTATCTTTATTATTTTACAACTTTTTTTTATTTCTTTTTTGTCTTCACTAGAATATTAGCTTTTCGACATACGGGATAGGCGAGGCACATGGGGTTACACGAGGGCGGGAGGTATTGGGCCCTCTTGATATATATGTTATTAATTCACTTTTAGATTACTCTGTTATTAGTGCAGCGCAAGATTATGATGCAAGAAAGACATACTAGATAATCTTAACCTTAGCAGGTCCCAAAAAAGTAATCATAAGGTGGGAACAATAATTCAATCAATTGGAATCCAATCAATTGAAGGAATTGAATCATGTCATTTGGTGGTATGAATCTAGGTCTTCCCTGTTTAGAGGAGACCATTGATGAGAAGATTGATCATCATTATCTAAAAAAGTAATCAAGGGAATGTATATTAAACATAGGGGTATTCTCTTGCCTCTTCTACCTAAAAAACAAAATGCTCCCTAATAATATCTCTAATGCCTCCCAAAATCTTTGATATTTATACCTTATATATAGTTTTCAGATCACGACATCTACTCTTTCAAATAATAACTTACTATGTATGTATTGATTGGAAAGTGTTGATTAATGATTCATTAATATTGCATTATCACGAAAATAAAAAATAAAAGGAAAAAGGAAAAATATATATTATTTAAACTTCATAAACAAGATTACACTTATAATGAAAAAATACATTATTTGCTCACATGAGAATGTAAAAGCTATTTGCAATACACAACATATAATAAAATGAGAGTGGAAAACTTAGCTTATTCTTGCTCCTCGCCCACGAGTGCTCCTTTTATTCCTTACGATCTTCTTGTGAATGTTCTTATCAATAATCCACACAAGCCATTCAGGTTTTCCACTTACGAAAATGAGACAACCAAGAGAAAGCCCAATTACCAGTCCACATCCATATCCCATCAGTGTGATTTTCCCGATCAGGAAATCCACTTTCAAACTTTCTTCTATTTCTTGAGAGGGATATAGTATTTCATCGGTTGTACATCTCTTTGATAGCTGGAAATCCACATAATCGGGTTTCCGTAGCGTATGAATCACTTTCTAAATGTTTGAAATTAGTTTGCCTTGGTATAAAACCAATAAAATGATTTGAAAGATTCAAACTTCTAGAAAGCGTCAAACTTGTTAGTTCTTGAGAATTATACAGCTCGGCTTGTTTGAAGAAGGTCAAGGGGATTCAAGCATCTTCAAATTTTGAAAGATAATGGGATGTATCACGTGAGGTAGTTATGAGATAAGTTAATTTTCGAGTGAATTAAGATTCCCAATGCACTCTGAATCCTCTCCTTGGAATTTATTACTCGAGAAAAATCCAATTGTTTGTGAAAGTATTCAAGATTTTCACAAATTCAATCTATGACCCTTTATCGTCACCGTCATGGAATCTTGATAAATATTGTCCCCATGTATTTTCTTGTCATGTTGCAGCCATTACATGTTCGTTGTTCTTTCAAACTTCTCAAATACATTTCAGGCAACTCGCCTCAAAATCATTGAGCAAGATCAAAATGATTCTTAGGCTCATGAATGGGGATTTGATTTTTGGAAAACCCTATTTGACCATGGAAATGATTAGGCGCAAAACAAGAACTTGCAACTTTGGAAGAGCTCTGACCAATGGGGAAGCGTGGCTCCATTTATCTTGTTATTTCCAAGGTTTAGAACTTCAAGTTCTTTACAAATGATCAAAGATCGAGGTACTAGGCTCTCCAATTGATTAATGTTGAAGTCAAGAGTCCTGAAAGAATTGCCCTTCAAAAATGTTTGAGGAATGATGCCGTGAAATTGATTTTTTCGTAAATTCAAAACAAAGAGATCTTTGCTAAAATTTCCCAAACAATGAGGAAGCATGCCACCAAAGTTGTTATGAGACAACTTAAGAACGCCCATGGAACTCGCTTTGAAAATCAATGGTGAGATTTCTCCCTGATTTGTTATGGGAGGCGAAAGAAAATGTAGAATTTGGAGGAGTTGGAAGTGGTCAGCACATAAGTTGGAATGAAGATCTACTGAATTGAATACGTTTCCATGGTTGCATCATAAACCCACTCACCGAGTTATAAGAGATTCAAGTGGTACAATGTATCCTTTCCCGCGTTCCGCGCCCAAGAAAACATTCCACTAATGTTATTGTGTGAAAGGTCCCAGAATCTGAATGTTGGGTAACAGGAGTTGGAATGAGCGGACATGGTCAAGAACATATTGTTTGAAATATGGTATGTAGATTTATAAGTTTTCAAACTTGCTTGTTTCCAGCTACCGCTCAAGTTATTTGAAAAAAAGTTTAAGAGATGAAAAGGTTCGCAGTTCAAATATTGAAGTTGGAATTGACCCGTGTAACTCATTCATACTCAAATCAATCTTCTCCAATGAATCAGAATTGGAATTCCTGTCTGACCAGTGAATTTATTATGACTGAGATCTAACACTACCAATGATGGCAAAGTATACAACCAAGATGGTATTGTCCCATTGAACAAATTATATTGTAAGCGCACAGAGGATAGACTTGAAAACCCATATATAGAAGAAGGAATAGCTCCTTCTAGTTGATTATGAGAGAAGTCTAACACACGAAGGTTTGTTAGATTTCCAAGTGATGGTGGAATATGACCGCTGAAATTGTTTCTGGAAAGGTGTAATGAAATCAAATTTCTAAGATTATAAAAAACATTTGGAATTTTGCCACTAAATTTATTACCACCAAGACTCAAGTGAGTGATTTGTGTGAGGTTCTCTACAGAAGCAGGGATGGACCCTAAGAATTGGCAATAGGAGAGAACCAAAGTCTGTAAAGACTTTAGATTGCCTAATGAAGCAGGAAGCTCTCCACTGAAATTTGTGGATGATAAATCCAAGTCGATAAGGGAATTGTTCTCACTGAATCGTGGGAAGTTTCCACTGAGTTTAGAATTTCCCCATAAGTCGAGAAGCTCGAGTTTCGAAAGATGAATGTCATTGTCAGGGAATCTCCCATGCAATCCACACCCGATGAGATCTAGGGATATCAAAGAAGACCGATTTAGCAAGGAATTAGGAAAAACTGAAGAGATGGATATACCTCGAAGGTGACTTCTGTAACGGATTAAATTACAGACAGATAATCAAAGCCATGCAGGGCAAGAGTCTTAACTCCATAGTCTTAGAGATCAAAGTGAAACCAAGTTGGAGAGGTGAGAGATTTCTGGTGAAATTAGGCCTGAAAATAAAGAGTTGGAGAGGTTGAGATGCGTCAAGCTTGAGAACCGACCAAACCCAGCTGAAACAGAGGACCCACCGAAGTCGTTGAAAGCAAGGTTAAGCCTTTGGAGATGAGGAAAGCGGAAGAGGGTAGAGTTGGAATGGATGGTTCCAGAGAGCAAACTGCAACTGAGGTCCCGAGAGGGCTCAATCACATGGCCAGTCACCAAATCACAACTGACCCCATCCCATGAGCAGCAATCACTACCCTCCTTCCAATACTCTGTTTTCGGATAAGAAGTGGTACCACCAAACTCATTGCAATCCCAAAAACTGGAATTGTGAACAACGGAAATTGATTTCTTAAGCCGGAGAAGAGCAAGGCTTTGGCCATGAGGGCAAATTTTGGTGGAATTAGAGAAATAGAAACAGGAAGAAAGAAGAAGCTGAGAGAATGAGAGGAAGAATAGAAAACAAAGCAGGAGGTGTTTAGACATCTCTTTCTTTCAAAGCAATTGAGTTGAGAGTGAGAGAAACGGTGGTGAGAACCTCCAATTTAGACAAAAAAGATCGAGCGTGGAGAACTTGGGTGGAAATTAGAAATCAGAATTAAAGCAAAACTTTTCTTGTCACTAATTTCCAGCACATTCTATAAAAGGAAAATGGGACCTCCAACCTATCAGTGTTCAAATGTGAACGTTAGAAAATTTTCATCTGTTATCATTAAGAATATTTTCAATATTCTCAAATGTGACTTTTTTTTCTTTTCTTTTTTTAACCAAGCTTTGATTTATTTTCAAATATATTTTTTAAAAGTAACTTATTAAATTTGTACCTACCATGCTTTGAATTTGGATTGTTAAAATGGTTACTATGACATTTTAGCAAAAATATATTTGAAATATAAAAAAATAAGTTTAGCACAATTTTTGAAAACTATTAATCTGAAATTACATTCATAGTAATCAAGGCGGCAAATGGTTATTAGGGCAGGTGCTATTACAATATAGAAGGAACCAATATGAGAGAAAAAGAGAAAACAAAAACCTTAAAAGCAAGTCTACGTAGACCTCAATCCTTGATAACAAAAACCATTAAAAAAAATGGAAAAATAACAAGATTCTATCACTATCATTAATTTTCATTTTGCCCTAATACTATCAATTATTTTCTAGAGTTTGAATCAAAGCTACTTTCACTAAAGTTGAGTGTGAATGGCTTTTGTGGAAGGAATCAAAAGCATCTCCTCCAATTATTCATAGGCAATGTTAATCACATGGGCATGTGAGTCGCATGTCTTTAACTAACAAACCATGTATAAATGTTACATTTAAACAACACTAAGCTCTAATCCATTTTACGTAATTATTTTATTGAAAATTACAATAAAAAAATTGTGCATGACTATATTTTAACAAAAGGTGATATCTAAATTGAAAACCCTAACCAATCCTACAATCGAGTCAATGGTTTAGGCTTATTGGTATTGTATTGGCAGTGAAATGGGATAAGTCTAATCTCACATGAACAACCTGAACCAGTAGGGGACCCGAGCTCGTGCCCATGGCAACGGACCAAATACCTGTTAAACACACCACGGGCATCTGCATGAAGGAGGTAGGTCACGCCATCCCACGCATCGGGCACATCGGGGACCGACCTAGCCAATAGAAGCTATCATCTCAGAAGCCGCATAATTATTCAAACAAGCATGTGGGGGATACATGGGGTGTCGCGAACTCCGTTAACTTGGTCCCCCACTATGCCTCGCACCTCCCCACAGCACGTCTATCTGCTGTGGAGTCATGAACCAATTGTAAGAGGTCATGTGGCACATGTGAGTAGTATAATTAAACTGTAATTGCTTGAGGCCAAAGAAGAATATCAAATACTTTGGGCAATTAGAAAAAGATACAAACACCTTGGAAAGTTCTATCCTTTCCATGGGAAAACTACTTCCCTTGCTTCTCTCAATTGCATCAAGACGCCCCCTTACTTCCTCCGAAAGCGGCATAATGGAGCAGCGAATGTTGTCGCTGGAACAAATGCTGAAAAAAACAGCACGAGTCCCATCAACAATAGCTTGCCTCCTTTTTGGCAAATGCTGAAAAATCCCTTGTTTGTTCTTTACAATACAAGAACAAATTCTCATTAAGAAAATCCATTTTTAGTTTAAAAACTTTTGTGATTTAGGAAATTACAGATTATGTAACTAGTTTATGGTTAGGGTTATAGGAACATGTAACAATTCTTTAAAATTGATCAAAATAATTAAAGAGTTAAAAAATTTTACTAGCTCAAAATTTAAAAATAATGTCAATAGCATAAGGGTAATTTGAAAGAGCTATGAAGATTACTATTTAAAAAAAACAAGTCTGTAGTGTTTCATGAAATGAGTTCGTGTTTTTATGTAGATACATTTGTGGAAGAAAGTGGTTTCAAAGCGGTATCTTTTGACTTGTGCATCCGTGATGTTGACAAGGCTGGTCAAACACTTTAGAAAATTTCAGTGGTCGTTTCCTTGTCCCCTTCCATTATGATTTGTTGTTGCTGAATAGCTATTGTTAAATATTGAATTTGTGATTTATATTTATTCAAATCAATTAAATTCTCATGAAAAATCATCTGTAGGAAGAAATCATCTTAGGAAGCATCCATGTTTTTTTTTTTTTTGTTTTGTGGATTGGAGTGGTACAAGGTGGGTTGTTCAAGTCAAACACTAAGGTCCATTTAGTTCATGTGTTTTAAAGCGATTCTTGAAAACATTTTTTGAAAACACAGATAATACTATTTTGGTGTTTTGTAAAAACAATTCTTGTTCTCTTTCATGTTTTTAAAAAAAGTGGGCGAATGTGTTCTCCCATGTTTTCTTGTTCTTCTTCTTTTGGCTTGTTTTGTGGCGCCCGAAACCCGAAGTCCCGTTGACTACCTGTCCATCCGCTGGAATAGAGTGAATGTCGGGTTCTGACGCCCGGCGAGAAAATCGGGCGAGAGTCTCTCCTTTGTACGGAGGCTCTACCCCAATCACGATACACACGCCTGCTGTCCCAAGCAGGTCAATATAGACAATATATATCAATCTGGCCACTTGGGCCCGCAAACAATACTCAATATACATTACCAGTATGAATGTATATCTTGGTGGATTCTGAAGTTAATATGTTTTACTCTTATACAATACACATTAAACTTAAAAGTTCTAATACATGTATACATGAAACATTTCTCGAAGCTTTCTTCTAATCCTGGGGTCTCTAGGAATGAGTGTCCCCTCGCAAGCTCCACGTACCTGTAAAAAAGGGGTCCCAGTGAAATTTACTGCAAAGGCTCGATGGGAGAATTGCCTAAGTGGAAATTCTTCATGTATTTCAGTGCAGTGCAATGTTCCAAAGTAAATACACATTCAAGCAAATGTATGATCCTACTTTAATGTCTACACTGACGACTCGGATCGAGTCCTCATCGGCTCTCTCACACTCGCTAAGCCTCGTATGAGAATATTAGTCTTAATAGTGGACAACCCTCCGTGTATATATCGAATTAGGTAGCTCAGGCCGATTGATATATTATTTGTTTCAATGGACTACCCTCCGATGAATATCAATTGCAGAGCGCTCAGGCGATTGATATTTTTGGTTTCATGGACTACCCTCCGATAGTTAATATTTTAGACTACCCTCCGAACCATTTGCTAGACTCATGTCTCATGCACTAACTCCTATAGTCCTAGGATGTTTCCAGTGCATATGGAATACATGTGTGCCAATTCCAGCCTGATCTAATCACATGCAAATATATAAACATGAATATACTCGCATAAAAAATTAAATCACACAAACATGTTATACTTAATTATCATTTCAAACATCAAAATTAGCTCACTTGGGCTAATGTTCAAACATACACAATTCGATTCGAATTACTTAACCAAACACATAATTTCACGAAAATACATTTTCGTGTCACTATTCCTAGGAACAGTAAAACCCTAGGGTTTACGGTTCCAACACTCAAATAAATAATCGGTTCACCTTGTGAACCCGCATTTCACGGCCACTTCCGGCCTCAAATCCAATCAATACATGATTAACACCAAAACACACAAATTTCACACCAACATCAGCCGTGGAGCAGCCACGGGCTGCTCCATTTTGTTTCAAAATTTTATATTAATTCGGTCCCAAGGTTTGGGGCCGTCAGGCTGACCCCCAATGGCCTCGTCGGCTGAACATTCGAAAAACACTAAAAATGGGGAATAAAGCCAAGTAGGGGAGAAAATCCTACCTCTTGGAGTTTGTCAAACTCACAAACCCGGGTCCACGCGTAGCACAACCTTGTGACGTTTTTCTTTCGGCCGAAAGGCTAGCCGGCGGTCGGATCTCAGGTATATTTCTAGAGAGAAGCACCCTCTCTCTCTTAAAAGCTCTCAAAAATGGAAGCTACTGCATCTCCCAAAATGACCCCCACGTTTTTCTTTTGGCTTAATGGAAGAGAAGAAGAACTATTCACTATTTTGTCCTTTAGTGACTTAAAATCAAATCCCATAATGACCATTACGTCCCTCTTTTACCAGAATTGATATTCGGCACTATCTCGACCCTCAATTTTCATCATTTCTCTACTCATACCACTTATGGTACATGAGTACGTGCTATATGTGACTTTCATCACATCGAAATTCATTTTACGGCACCGAAACGCGATGCCTCGAAAAACGTGCCGACTCTGACTGTCTCGGAATATTACGAAATTTTACGTGCTAACTAGATTTCGCGAGACGATTCCAACGGTAAAATCCGTTTCGTCATCCAATATCTAGAAAATTAATTACAGATTTTGTACCGAAATTACAATTTTGTAATCGAAATTACGATTTTGCCATTTTTCCCTAAATTGGAATTTCTCTGGTCTTACAGTTTTTCGTTCTGAAAAACAAGGAGAATAAAGAAAATACAAAGAACACATTAGGTTCTTAGGTTTTTTCAAAAGAAGAAATCAAGGGATTCAATCAAAGAAAGAGAGTAAAAGGTAGGTTTCTTAAGCATGATGTATAGAGAAGAAAGATCCTTTCTTTCTATATGGATTATCACATTAATTTCAAAGTTGACGAGAAAAAAAGCCATTGATGTTCCTTTCTCTAACATTGGTTAGCGATTATAAAGTAGGAAACGATAATTCAATCAATCGATTGGAATCGATCAATTGAAGGAATTGAATCATTTGTCATTTGTCGGTTTTAATCTATGTCTCTCTTGTTTAGATTATTGTAAAAGACCATTGGTGGAGAAGATTGATTTATAATCCCAAAAGTAATCAAAAGGAATATAAACTTCAATATAAGATGTTACCACTTTTCTATGAAAAATGACATATATCGAAATACGTCACAAGTCCCCTTAATATTTATTTGTTAAAGATTATGATTTACAAAATATAGCGGTTGGGTACAAATCACTATATTGATTGGAAAAATATTGAATGAATTACTAATATTGCATTATCCACCAAAACCAAAAAAAAAAAGAAGATATTATTTTAACTTCATAAACAAGATTACACTTACATAACAACAAAATAGACTATTTGCTCATATAAGAATGTAAAAGTCATTTGTAATACATAACACATAAAAAAATGAGAATGGAACGTTTAGCTTATTCTTGCTCTCGCCTAGGAGGCTTCTTTTATACCTTATGATCTTCTTGAGAATTTTCTCAATGATAATCCACACAAGTCATTCAGGTTTTCCGTTTAAGAAAATGAGACAATCAAGAGAAAACTTCAGTGCATTTCAGCATTCATATCTCACCAATGAGATTTAGCAATCAAATCCACTTTCAAACTCTACTTCTATTTCCTGTGAAGACTCTAGTACTTCATCAATTGTACATCTCTTCGATAATGGAAATCCACATAATCTCGGGTTTTCGTAGTTTGAATCATTTCCAAATGTCTCAACCTGATTACCTCGAGGTATAAATCCAGTCATTATTCTCAACTATCTATACCCATGATTAATATAGAATTTATAATTTTTTCTTGTTTTAAATGATTCCTTTGAATTATAATAAATAGGTACCCAAATCTCACCTACTTATTCCATTTCAATTTCTGTGTCATTATTTCATTTCTCATTCAAATAAATTAAAGAAATAAATGAATGATTGATTAAAAAGATCTTTTAAGCTAAATTTTAGAAATTTGACCCTTTTTCAAATTTTGACCTGATTTAGCCAAAAATACCCTTTGTTATTTTCTTCCAAAAACTAACCCTCCTCTTAAGAGATAATGTCAATACATGAAATGGAAAATGGTATTTTTCTCCATAATAAGTAATATGGGAAATGCTTTTTTTACAACTAAACACTTTGTTATAATGTAATAAACTATTCCATGAGAAATGTTAGTTTCACAAAATTTGCATTATTTAATATCTTCTAAATAAATGGTCTGAGTCCAAAATGAATCGTACCTGATAGAGTGAACCAATCCTAATGTCCATTAGCCAAACTTGGGCTATCTTTGTAGGCCCGACCTGACCACCATAAAGGCCCAGCATGGTCTAAAGCGATCTTTGGCTATAGCCCATCCCAAACTTTTGGCTGATGATAGGCATCGCCGTCGGCCTTTATAGGATGAGAATATATTACAGATTAACGATCAGATAAAATCTAAGTAGTTGAAGAATTAATATGTAACACACCGTCCCGAGAGAGTGTACAGTACATGATACTGTAGGGGTGTATAAGAGTACCAAGTATCACATTATAGTATTTTGGGAGACTAAAGTAGGAAATGATAAATTATGGAAACCGGAATTATGGTATTAAAACAAGGGGTACGTTGTCATTTAGCAAAAGGATATAAAAATCATTAAGTGTAGAGATGGGCCATAGTAGGAATTTCAAAAGTTGGTATTGCAATATTAAAGAGATGAGGGCTAATTTCAATTAAGGGAAAATTTTGATAAAGGAGGAAAGCAAAAGCCAAAAATTTTATTTTGGTCTCATTTCTCATTTGGTTAGGGCTTCACGGTTTTGAGGAGGAGAGGAGAGAGCCAAGTGCAAGAGGAAGAGAAGGAAGAAGAAGGAAGAGGAGAAGAAGATCAAGGTATGGAATTCTTATGTTTGGGTTTTGATATGAATCCTAAGGTTTTTGGATGGAGATTAGTTTCTCCTTTGGTCTAGGGTTGTGTGGAAACATCACATAAACCTTTGAATTGTTGGGGTTATGAGAGTAAAACCCCAATTGGTGTAAAGTAAGATGGAATCATCAAAATTATGATGTTTAAAAAGAATTGGTGGACGTAGGTTGAGTTCTTGGAGTTTCACCTAAGGTTTTGAGGTTTGAGGTTCCATAGCACCAATTTAAGTGTTGTGGAATTGTTTTACGAATGAATTCAAGTTGGTTTGAGAGGTATTATGAATTATAGAAGTTGTATGGAGTGAATTAGTGGCAAAAGTGGCAAAAAGAAGCAAATTTGGGCAATTTTCGGAAAGTGTACCGGTACATGAACAGTAGTGTACCGGTACACCCCACAACAAAGTGTCTGGGGCACGAGCCGGTGGTGTCTGGGGTACACCTGATCTGTTTTCCTGTTTCGACTATTTGTATTTAGCCATAACTTGCTCATTTTATTTACTCCGATTTGAGGTGATTCAAGTGGCTACTTAAACTAGACTTCAAGAAAAGCCAAACCTAAAGAAATAGACATTGTCAAATTCTGTTCCTAAAGGTCCCTAAAGGAATTCACTCAAAGTGGGTAAAGTATCTGACCAAATTCTGGTTCCAGCTTTGGACATAGAGTAGTTCGCGGGTTGTTTCAGACGTAACTTGAGTTTCGGTGCTCCGAATTGGGTGATTCCAGTTGGAATAGAACCCTTAGAACCTTAGCTTTAAAAGAGTACAAAGAGATAGTGACTAAGTATAAGAAGTACGTTAAAATTATTCGTGATACATAGGTGATTAATTTGTCATCGTATTCGGTTGAGTGTGTAGGTTAAAAAGTAAAGGCGGGGAAAAGTGTGGAACTGTGCTCTCAAGTTTAGCAAGCAAAGAGGTGAGTGTTTTAAACTCATTTCCAAATACTAGTGTATTATTATTATTATATAAACTGTTTACACTGGTATTTCATGGTTTTGAATGCAAACCATTTTCAAGAAGCAAGCAATGAGTTAAAAAGCAAGCAAATGGTTTTGAATAATTAAACCATTTTTCAAGCAAGCAAGCAAGCATTGGTTTTAAATTGTAAAACCATAATTAAGCAAGCAAGCAAGTAAGCAAATGGTTTTGAATAAGTAAACCATTTTTCAAGCAAGCAAGCAAATAAATGAATGGTTTTGAATAAGTAAACCATTTTTCAAGCAAGCAAGCAAGCAAATGGTTTTAAATGATAAAACCATTTTTCAATGAGCTCTTGACAAGCAAGCACGCAAATGAAAATTTAGGAGAAACCGAACCTTCCCTAGTTCTAAGCAAGCAACGGTCAGAGGTATTTTGTACGTGCACGGTGGTGTTAGGATATCATACATGCATTGTAGTTTTGTTGACAGAGCTTAGGTTATATCCAGCTGCATTTAAAGAGGCCAGTAATAGCCGTGTACGGAGTATATAAGGTTATGAGCTCCTAACTAAGTATGGTGATGGTGACACGAGGTCAATTCCACCCATATTCACCGGAAAAAGGTGATGCGGACAAGGTCCTTCCAAACACGGTTGAAACCACCAGTTCGTGTTCACTAGGGTACAATAAGCAAAAATAGGCCTCCAGTGGTTGATGTTTTACAAGCATGATATAAAGTTTTGAAAAATCGACCATTGTTGGTTCCGGTCGTGTGAAGCTTTCGGAGGTTTTAAAGCAAGCGGTTGAGCCGGGCTCCCGTTTAGATTTCAAGCGATCCAGTTGAAACTTAAGCTCAGTGGGATTTTAAAGCAAGCGGTTGAGCGAGGCTCCGTTTATTTTTCAAAGCATGCGGTCGAGACGGGCTCAGTTTTTTATGAAAAGTTTTGAGAAACTTTTAAAGCAAGGTTTGTGAAAGGTTTTAAGAAACTTTTCAAACAAGATAAAGCAAGCAGAAAGAGAAATTATGAGAAGTTTTATAAACTTCCTAAGCGAGCATAACGATAAAGGAGTTTTACAAGCTTTTAAAAGAAAGAAGCAAACAAACAACAAGAAAGTATTAAAAGTTTATATACTTTTAAAAGCAAGCAAGCAAAAAAGTTTTAGAAACTTTCAAGCAAGCAAAGCAAAAATGAGCTTCTGGAAAATATTGTAAAAGAAAGTTTTACAGTTTTGAGGTTTTCCGGAAAAGCAAAACCTTTTATAAAAGCATACACTCACTGAGCTCGTTTAGCTCATTATTTTGTATTTTAAAAACTATTTTCCAGGTACAGGTACGCAAGACGCTGGAGCACAATAGGAATTGGTCCTGACATTGTACAAGTGCTGTAAATTAAGAACATTATGTAAGGAAAAGACCTTGAACATGTATATTGGAACATATGTATGTACATAGTATAGTTTTGTGAGAATGTGTTGGTATGTTGGTTGCCATATTTTGGATATAGTGTAAATTGGATGTATACAGGATTTGGAATTGGAGCTAACTATTTTGTAATCATGCTGCAGTTTTCGCTGCTAAGATTTTACCAAATCCTAAGTTAGAAAATAAAGAAAATTTTTATAGGAGGTTTTAGCAAGCAATACGGCCGCTTCTCTCAAGAGTTTCTAGTCGTTAAATTGCTTGGTGGGGATTTGCGGTGGCGGCACACCAGCCGCTGGAAGGGGGGTGGGGTTGTGTCATAATAGATGTCACATTAAGCTAATTTGTATCTTTTGTGAAGATCTTTGAAAAAAAAAATAATATATGCATGTTTTTTTAGTGAACTATAAAGGGGGTGGTGATGTGGCATGTAAACTAATTTTGACTTTAAAATATTTGATTTTGGCTTGGAGAGTGATTTGAAAGCCATCAAAAGATCAGTAGTCCCCTCTTAGATGTTAGGGAAATTCTATATAAATAATTAAAATTTATATGTTTCATATATTGTTTTCTATTCTTTTGATCCATGTAGACGTGTTGTATACGAAATGGACTTATAAATATATCAAAAAGTCTTGGCATATACTTGTTTGATTCTATCTATTTGGTTTACAATCTTGTGCGACATATCTCTATTTACGAGCATAATTATGGAGTTCTTTCTTGTCAAATAATTATGTAAACATATTTCCCAAAGTTATAAGAACTCTTGTAACCATTTTCAAGTTCTAATAATCTAATCTTCTATTCCTCTGAGAGCTCTTATAACTAAAATCCAGCAGAAGCTATGAGCAAATTAATCCATTATTTTCTATTTCATTGTTTATAAAAAAATAATATGTGGTTGATAAACATCCAACAAAAGATTTTGGATTTGTATGGAAGTTAATGCACCTAATTAATCATAATATTAAGGTAAAATGGTTTCTGATGATAGTGGTTATCCCACCTTGGTCATTGCTTTAGTAAGGGTTTTGGATGAGTCCTAATTCCAAGAAGAGACAAAATGATCTATTGTATTTTAATTTTGTGGATTAGTATTAATCAATTATTAAGATTTGTTTATTGGATTATTAAATAATATCAATTATGTAATATTATTATATTATGTAGATATAGCACTTAACGATTAATCATGTGACATATTGATAGTCTATGATAAAAATTTGGACTATCCATGAGTACCTATATTATAAAGAGGTCCTACTCTCATCGATATGAGCCTCTCGACTTCCCCATCAAGCGAGATTAAGGGTTTTCATGTTTGGCGTATCAGATGAAGCGTTAAATCTCCTCTCTCTCTCTCGGTTTTCAACGGCAGTCACTTTCTGGAGAAACTATGGATCCCCACTTTGGTGCAGTACAAGGGTTGGTAAATTTCACATATGTATTATATGAACATACTTTATATTGTATCTACATAAGATTTTTTTCTATCAGTGGTATCAGGCCAAGTCGATAAAATTGCTAATTTGTTCATACAATATGAACCTAATAATTTAATGTTGATTAGAGATTTACTTGTTTATATATAAAGAATTCTTTACTTTAGGGTTTTGTTAATCTCACATATGAGTCTCTATTTTGGATATGTTCTGGAATCAAAAGGTTTAGGATTATATTGTTCAGTTTATATATGACATGTTTAGTCATTCTAAAAAAAAAAATTAAATTAAAAAAAAAAAAAACTATGATATCCCATGCGTAGCACAAAGCGCGTGTAGCGGGTGTATTTTGTGGATTATGCAATTGTATATTGATCTGTACTAGCAACATGATATTATTTTGCATAATTATGATCTTGCTTATGATGACATATTATGCAAAACATTGTAGAAATTAAATAATTTAAATTATTTTACAAATTTTAATTAATTCATATGAATGTTTGCACTAAAAATAATTATACCCTATCGGTATGTTGTTATTAGTGTAATTTATTATTAATCACAGTGTATATTTGTTTCTAAACTTATGTCAAATTATGTTTGATACTACTATCGGTATTAAATTTTGGTGACATGAAGTCATGTACATTGTATACCATATTTCTTTTTATTGTGATTCGTGACTTAGGCGGGATCATGATAAATAAGAAATACATTTTAATAGGCATGTTTGAGCATGCGTAAGGAATCATTTATTTGTGACCACATGGTAATATTATGTTATGCATATTAAATGTTTCCCTCTCCCACTTTGGTGCCGACCTCATTGCTATGCAATTGACTTAATCAAAACTCTGAATGGGTTAATTATGAGGATTGAGAAGGTTCTGGATCTATATTTGGCTATCACCAGCAGCCTGGATTTGGCTTTGAGGCAAGAGCCCTGCTTTGCTTGATCCTATCACATTCTTGTCGAGCCTGGGAAAAATGGGATCACTCGAGCGAGTGTGCCTCATAGTTATGAAATATTACCATGGAGAGTCAATTAGACAGGCATTAGAAATTTGATAATCTGTGTCTTTAGAAATCTGTTGGTGAAAAATTTAAAAGGTTTGATAAAGCACAAAAGGGCCAATTACTTGGTTTGCTTGAGATGACCAAGTATGATGGTGTGAGTGGAGTGCGTGAGCACATAATGAAGCTGGTGCATTATTACAACAAGCTGAAATCTCTTAAAGTTGAACTTGGTGAGAGTTATTTAATTTGGCAAGTCTTGGAGTCACTTCCACCTCAGTTTGATATCTTGAGGGCGTCACATAACACTCAGAAAGATGAGTGGACTGTTGATGAAATGATTGCCATTGTCACGCAGGAGGAAGAGTCTTTGAAGAAGGGAAAACCTCACAATGCCCATTTTGTTGCTTCTGGTTCTGGTAGCAAAAATCATAAGGGCGGTAAAGGCAAACCTCGGTTTCATTCGACAAAGGAAGGAGGAAATCGGCCTGATTCTTAGAGCTAGAAGAAATTCTTCAAGGGAAGTTGTAAATACTGCAAGAAATATGGTCATAAGCTGGAGGATTGTTTTATCCTTGCTAGTAGTTGTGTTAAACTTTTGAATGAGACAAAACAGGTGCTGAATAATCATTTTGATATGAAAGACCTTGGTCATGCCTTCTTTATCCTAGGCATCCAGATTCGTCGTGATAGGTCTAAATGCATTCTTGGATTGTCTTAAAGAGGATATATTGAAAAAGTCCTCAAACGGTTTAACATGCATTCTTGTTCCTCATGTGCTGCACCCATTCAAAAGGGTGATAAGCTCTCTAAATCTCAATGTCCTCAGGATGAAAAGGAGAGGCCCGAATGGAAAGGTCCCTTATGCTTCCGGCGGCGACGATGACATGCTCAAGTTTGTACTGGAATCAGATATTGCTTTTGATGTTAATTCTTTAGGGAGATACTTGAGCAATCCAGGTTTGAATCATTGGAAAGCCGTGAAAAGGTCATGGGGTACTTACAAGGTACTAGGACTATGTTGACCTATAAAAGTCGATCAACTTGAGGTCAGGTGTCGATTCGATTTTGCGAGGTTGCCCGGATGACAGAAAATCTACTTTTGGTTTTATTTTTATGATGGCAGGATGAGCTGTTTCTTGGAAAAGTGTTAAACAAACACTTACAGCTACCTCAACTATGAAAGCAGAGTATGTCTCTTGTTATGAGGCTACTTGTCAAGCCATGTGGCTAAAGAAATTCATTTTTGGCTTTCATATTGTTGAGGCATATCAAGCCACTTGTTATATATTGTGACAATACAACTGTACATTTCTCTCAAAACAACAGGAGTGCTACTCGCTCAAAGCACTTTGATATAAAATACCTGTTTGTCAGAGAGAAAGTTCGAGAATTTCAGACTTGGATTGAATATATTGCTACAAGAACGCTATGTTAAGCGAATCCACTAACCAAGGCTTACCTATAGAAGAGGGTTTATCAACGTCATGTAACTCATATGGGTTTGGTTAAGTCTTTTGATATTTTGGGTTAGTGGGAGTCTGATTTATACATTTATTTGCCGTAATAGTTTGAGGTATGTATTGAATGACATGTCGATAATATCATCATATCTCACAGCGGCATCATTGAGATACTTGGACCATTTGTTTGATAAATGCATATTTTGTTTTATTCACTCATCAGTTCTCTTCATAATCTCTTTACATGAAATATGAGCATTAATTATGTATGACATTTTTTCCCTATCGGATAAGATGTTCTGTACGTTGAATATATATATATATATATATATATATATATATATATATATTATTATTGGTTGTTATGTGCTTTGGTCATAATTGATGTTTTTATCATAGTTTATAATAATCCTTATTCTAATAATTGACTAATGCTATCAAGTGGGAGAATGTTGTATTTTAATTTTGTGGATTAGTAATCAATTTATTAGATTTGTTTAATGGATTATGATGAGTGCCTAAAACACTCGCATATTATACTCGCTCGGTCTTTCATTTTCACGTTTATTTTATATTAATTTTATATAGTTTTGTGGCTAGACTCTGATTTGGTGTATGCGGTTTGGATACGGAGGTACATTGGAGGCGAAAATTTGTTAGAAGCAAGTTTTGGGCAATGGGGAACAGAGCAAAGGAAGTGACGTGCGATCGCTGACGTCCCAGCGTTCTGCGATGCCCCAGCGATCACAGCGTTGGGTCCAGCAATGAAGTCAATAATTGGAGAAAGCGTCGTGGCGTCCCAAGCGTCGCGGCGTCTCAGCGTCGCGGCGGTCGACAAGATCACGCACCTCGTAATTTAAATACACGAATGGCTCAGAAATTGGGGGATCGGAGGCGGTGTGACGAAGGCACGAATTCGAGGAAGCGGTGACCACGAGACTTCGAAGAAGTCATAGAATTTGTCTTTGTTTCTTATTTTTGGATATTATAATGATGTTTTTAATACTAAACATTTTTATCTTTTCATTCAGTATGTTCTAGATCTATTTCTAGGGTTATATTGAACCCTGTCATATGTTGATGGATTAAAGTTTGAAATTTTATATTATTCAGTTGTTTATCAATTTGTTGCATCTGCTCTATATCTGTATTTCAATGATATGATGAATGTCACAGGCCAACATTGGCATAATCACGGAGATCAGAGATTCGAGGAGATGAGGATGTCCGAGGGATGCAGGTAGAGCGACTCGAGTTGATTCGGTAAATAGAGATATTCCGATCCTGAAGGTGGCATTTGGGGTTAGAACGTTTAAGCATCCAGGACTACTGAGTTGAGATAGAGATATACTCAACCCTATTCATGAGATAGGCGGATATACCTCGAGAGAGGATATCTTGTAAGTAAGATCACCTCGCCATCGACAAATTATAAATACATTGAATAATATCTTGAAGAAATAATCCATTAAAAGTGTGAGGGAGATATAACCTAGTATTCAATACAGTAATTCATTAGAATCAATAAGCAGTCAAATTTCATACTTAAATTCTCTCCACAGAATCATCTATTCGAGATATTATCTAGAAGCGAACCTTTGTAGTCAATACACCTGTCCATGTGGATCGATATCCGTACCACAGGTACACTATAGTACTTGGGGCGACGCGTGCACTTGCGCACATAGGCGTACATTTACCGCAGCGTTTTCGACTGTCAAGTTTTGGCGCCGTTCTTGAAGTGATGTGAGTTTGGATTGATAGAGAATTAAGCAATTAGATAGTATTCTGGAATTTACTTTTGTTTATTTTTACAAGTGCTGGTAATTTGGTTTTGTTGGTTCGTGTGTTATTACAGCGTAGTTTTCAGTAAGTACATGCGACATCGAGATCAAGCTAACCAACACCTGTTTGATCCTGAGCCAGAAAGACTTCTGCACAGATTACGCCGAGAACAGAGAACAGAACAGATTAGAAACCGAACGACCATGGAAAACAATGAAGAGCAGAACCTAGACATTGAGCGGAACGAGCCACCGAGAGGTCGAAATGGGAATAATGGAAGGAATCAAGCACCCAGGCCGTTTATACAGCCAGATGATCCTTTCATGCTACTAGATGAGTTCGTTTTGCCACCAACTGTTGTTCAGACGGCTATCAGACGACCACCTATTCAAGCAAACAATTTCGAATTGAAGTCAGTCACAGTACAGATGCTTCAGAATATCTTGTTCCATGGACTACCCGTAGGAACCCGGGCATGCATTTGACTAACTTCCTTGAAGTTTGCGATACTATCGGTATCCACAATGGGTTCTTGAGCTCTCGAGGTTACGGTTGTTCCCGCTTTCACTTGGTGATGGGAGGCCAAAAAACCAAGCGGCTAACCCGGTCGACCCACGATTCGATACTACATGGAACGGTTGGTGCAGAAATTTCTGACCAAAGTTAACCCACCCTTGAAAATTGCTGGCCCCGGTGCAAGAGATCAATACTTTTGGACAATTGGGGAGAACTGGCGGAGGCATGGGACGATTTCCGCAGTGCTGCGGAAGTGCCCACACCCACCGACTAACCCGGATGGATGCAAGTCCACCTTCTATAATGGTGAGAAATGCAAGCCCAGAACAATGATTGATGCTTATTTGGAGAGCAGCGATGGAAAACGCCCGGTTCCAGCCCTATGAAATCCTGGAAGATGCCGCAACCAACACAAATCAGTGGCCTAGAGAGAAAACTACACCAGTAAGAGCCATGGGTGGCACGGATAATGAGGTCCTCAACAATCTGGTGAATCATGTGGCACAGTTGACTAAGCAGTTAACTAGACAGCAAGGTACTGCGAATGCCATACATACCAACCCATGGGAGTTGTGTGAACTCTGTGGAAGACAGCACAACATCCGCGAGAGATGTCGGTCGGGAACCCCTGAAGCAGTAGGCCGAGGCTCGATGCGTGTCAAGGTTCAATCGAGTCAAGCACGGCCGAGCCCAGGGACGGTATGGGGAAACATTTATCAGAATCAAAATCAAGGCCAAAGGGTGGCGTACTAATCGAGCTCGAGCGATCGAACAATCAAGGGTATGGATGGAGGAACAATCAGAACAATATGCCATCTAATCGAGTTAGTAAGCCACCACCTGAGAAAAAAGTGGACTTAGAACAAGCCCTTGCCTAGATGCTCACCTCACACACCGCCTTCATGAATGAGACGAGGCAAACAATAAACCTTGACGACTCAATTGAACAATCCAAAGGCACATTTGAGAAATTTGGAGTACGGATAGGTCGAATGGCTAATCTATTGGCTTGAGAAAGGCAATAAAAAAAAAAAAAAAAAAAGGGTTCACTATAAACAATTCGAGAGGTAAACCCTAGAGGAGAAGGAAAGGGTCTTTGCCAAGGCTATCACTTTGGGAGTGGAAAGAGTTTGGAAATCCGGTCGGGCTAGTGGTAAGAGGCGAAAATTAAGGAGCAGACTCAAGCATTCCGAGAAGGACGGATGCAAAGCGAGGCAACCTCGAGGAGTTATGAGGCGACTAAGAATAATAAGCGGGGAAGAGGCGAGCAGGACAAAAACGGATGAACTTGTCATACCAATCCCGGTATCCTCGGAGGTTGAAGAAGGTAAGTTGGAGAAGCGAGTTTACGAAGTTTCTTGACATCTTCGAAGCTACATATTAATATACCCTTTTTGGAGGCACTGGAAAACATGCCTAGTTACGTGAAATTCATGAGAAAGATCTTGGCGAGTAAGAAGTTGGAGGAATATGGGACTATCGCCTTAACTGAGGAATGCCGTGCCATCCTGCAAAAGAAGCTTCCTCCAAAACTTCAAGATCCGGGTAGCTTTTCTATACCGTTTTCTATAGGGGTCGAGATTTATACGGAAAAGCCTGTGTGTGACAGAACCCGACATCAACGATGCCACTTTGATGTTTAAAAGGCTAAGTTGGGGAACCAAAATCAACTACAATCCCAGCTTGCAACTTGCGAGACGGGTCATACCCATCCTCGGGGTATAATCGAAAATGTGTAGTAAAAGTTGGCAAATTTGTCCTTCCAGTGAGACTTAAGTCCGTGCGGACATGGAGGCATGAGCTCAGTTCCATCATCTTTGGGTAGACCCTTCCTAGCCACGGGAAAGCTCGAATCAGTAATGCGAAAGGTGAACTCAAATTGAGAGTACAAGAGGCGAGATCCTTTCATGTATTTCAGCCTATGAAGCATCAGGATAATGACCCAAATGAAGATATCTGGAACCTGGGGTACCTGAGAGATGTTGCGAGAAGATCACGAAAAACCCAGGGGATAAACCTATGGCTTGCACGAGAAAGACAGAAAGGGAAGAGTAGGGCATGAGCAGAGAATATTTCATCCACCTTGAACATGGGGTGAGCATTATAAGGATGCACCAACTTTCCGTTCCTTCTAATCATGTCGCAAATTGAGATTCAGGGCAGTCGAGCTAACGACGTTAAACATAGCGCTTCTTGGGAGGCAACCCAAGTTTCCTTACACTTTTCTCTTTTCTGAGTGACAATTTCTTTCATTGTGTTTAGTGATTGTTTTCTGTAATATTCGGTTGCTGGTCTTGGCGTAATCGGGTTATCTGCCTAGTTGTTTATTTTTCGGGACACGAAGCGCGGGTTCAAGTCTTCGAGCATTACATTTCAAGTACAATTTACAAGTGGAGGTTGCTTTCATAAAAGCGAGGGTTTAGCAATGTGTAAAAAATTTTTGGGAACCTTCTCTGTAACGTCGCGACGTTTGTTCTAAACGTCGCGACGTTTATTGACCTCTACGTCACGTCCGAGCGTGGTTAGCGTCGCGGCGTCGGTGTGGAGCTCTACGTCGCGTTGTGACGTGGATCTCAGCGTCGCGGCGTGGATTTTCATGACCCTACGGGCGATCGCGCGTGGTTTCGCGTCGCGGCGTGGTTCAGGCCTCACGGAGCGTCGTGGCGTTGCCCCTCAGCGTCGCGGCGTTGTTATTGAATCCACTCTACGTCGTAATCGCTGGCGTTGCCCGGCGATCTCGGCGTTGCTGTTTAAAGGTCAAGAATGGTTCATTTTTGCCCCTTCACCTCATACACACCTCTACCGAAGCCCTAGCCCTCTTGCTTTTGTCCTCCCGATAGCCCTACGGGCCCTCTTTCACACTGGTCGGAGGCCCTTACACTGTTCTCCGACCACCATTGTGCACCTACGAGTCGCCCTCTTCAACTGGTTCTGGGTCATTGTGGCATCTACACCACACTGTGCTCGATTCTAGCTTGGTGTAGTCTTCTAGAATTTTCCCACACTACCTTTCACGGTTGGTCTAAGGGTCGGTAGAGTGCCATTCCAGTTCAAACTAGGTTTCTTGTAGGGTAGTTGAGTCTCATTAGGGTGTTAAGTCATTAGGCAATTAGTTAGTTCGATTTCTTTTAGTGCCCACTAGGTGTTTGTGTTTTTGTCTGGAGTCGGGTGGTGCTGCACCACCGCCACATTCTAAACCTGCGACTAATGTCGTAAGAGCGAAATTGCCTTGGTCGGTTCGAGTGAGACCCAGGCCAGCTACGATCACGCGGTTTTGTGAATCACGAGTCTGTGCGATAGGTTTGGCACCATTGCAAAAGCGGATTCGTTCATCAAGGAAGGGTTTCACCACCCCGATGATTTTTCCGCAAGACCATTGCGGCTAGGGGATGGCGTGCTTTTGCTTGGCCACCTCGCCCGTGGGTGTGGTGAGAGTTCCTACGCCAATCTGCCTCCCATGTCTTGAAGAAAGTCGAGGTGCGGGGCATATTGGTCGACTCCCCGATGCGGTCGATCAATAGTTTTATAGTCTAGATCATGTCCTCGGGCCGTTCAATCGGCTTGACGGGCACCAGAGCTACCTGAGGTCATCCGGGTCTTGACCAATGGCCGGGGTGAGTGGAAAATCAATAGCGCGGGCCATGCGGTCCATTTCAAGGCCAAGCATTTGGCCTTCATCCCTAAGGTCTGGCATCACTTTATCACGTCGCGTCTTATTCCGACGACGAACGTGTGTGGTAGTATAGCCAGCGCTCTAACAAACTACGCATCATCTGGGATATACCTTTGATGTTGGGCGGGTTATAGAGGATGCCATCCTCCGCATATAGGGACGCGAAGATGAACACAGGGCACACTTTCCTTATCTTTGGCTTGGCTGAAGCAGGCGAGGTGCCCTGGGCGACAATGAGGCACAGCTCCATCCTATCAAAGGCCATATGCGTCAAGCGGGACACACACGGTGTCCGCGACTGAGGTATATGATTCGGTCATGAGCCCTCGGGCGAGGGCCGGGCTTCATAGTATGAGGCTCGTTATATGGCTTCACAGGCGTCCCGGGGAGACATTAGCGATCCTTCGTCCACCCACCTCCACCACCATCGGCGGCCTCCGTGGCGGCTCCCTCCGATCCCTTCACCGATCTTGAGGACTCGGTGCTCTCGCTCCAACGAGCTCTTCGACGCGTGCAGGATGAGACCCGGGGAGCACGAGTGCCAATCCTGCACGAGACCATGAGCTGTGCTCATTCTCTGGGCGGTCTGGCCCGTGGTACTCATTGCTTTTGGCGGCGGCTGATCTTTGCGAGCCTTTGGGTGCCCGACTCGCTTTCCGTCTGCGCACCGTGGTGATGCTGCAGAGTCCCCTTCACCTCTATTGTTTTATTTCTTGCCGGTGGGGACCTTTGGATATTTTGTTTAGCAGGGGGTGTGGTGTCGGGTTTTTGTTTTGTTTATTGATGTTTTGTTTTTAGTAGTGTAGTGTTTTTATTTTGTTCGCATATTAGTTGTGTTTAGGTTTAGTTTCAGTTTATTTCTTTCCTTTATTTTGATGAGTCATGTGTTAGTTTGTTTGTGTGTGTATTAGGACGTTCTTATATGTAGTAATTGCGTGTATGTGTGCCATGTTGAAAGTTGAGGAACATTTTTGGATTGAATTCACTATTGACATGGATGTTCAAATGTATATAATATTTGATGCTCGGTAATTAGGTATAATAGGTGAAAAGGGTTAGTGAACCAATCCCGGGTAGTCAAGAAACCAGTTCTCAAGAACCCTATCACACTCACACACTAATGACTTTCAGAGTATGCATAGGTGCCGAAACCAACTACTAAAGTTGAGCTAACCTAGGAGATTCGAACCATTTGAGTGATGGGACACCCAATCAAAGAGAGGATTGCCATCGAACCCCAGCAAGAAAATACAAAAACAATAGAAAAGTGAAAAAGGAAAAATGACAAAAATAGATATCTGCATAAGAATAAGCGGGATTATCCAATCGGAATCCCGGGCACAGTCTGAGGGGCCTGTCAAAGCCTAATGCCCTGAGCCAACTGGCCGGGAGTCATTGACTTCACTGCCCGCTACATGGGACAGAAGATGGATCATTCACGCAACCTAGGGCCTTCGAGTTTGGTTGAGTGTTCGGGGTGAAGTTAGAAGGGAATTTAATGCAGTTGCCCATAACCAGGCGGTGGGGAGTCATGACCGGATCCCCGCTACAGGAACACTCGGCTAAAACTTCTTGGCACTATGTCTTCTTCCATTTATTTTAGGTGCGTGAAGTTTAGGTGTTGGACATGTGAATAAATGGGTCGTTCTATCGCACCACAGTTGGCTTCTTCCAACTGGGGTGATGTGAGAGCTTAAGTGGTGGGTGTCGGAACCTAGGCATATACTGGAGGTCATTCATTATAAGCACATAGGGGCTTTGGGAAAGGCTATTGAATATCATGGGATTTGATGCACTGATCACTTCTATTTCAGCGGAATTTTCAGGAAGTCAAATATCATGTTTTGTGAACTTCGAGCAACACAGCGGCAGTGTGAGTCAGTCCAAATTGATCCCCTATTTTTCAGCATGTGCAACACTGTCGTAGTGTTAGTGGCATTATGTAGTGTGTGTGTCCTGTTTAGAGTCAGTTCTTGCTTGAGGACAAGCGAAACTGGTTAAGGGGTGTGATGAGTCTTCAAAACGCCATATTATACTCGCCGTCGGTCTTTCATTTTCACGTTTATTTTATAGCATTTTATAGTTAGCATTTATAGTTTTGTATTAGACTCCTGACAGGTCCGCTGATGCGTACATCGGGTTAAAAGAGCAAATGATTGGAGCAAAGTTTCGGGAAGCAATGGGAGCAGCTAGCGAGTGATCGCCACGCCGACGCCCCACCCGCACGCCCCAACGCCACGACGGTCAATGCAGAAGTCAATAATTGGAAACGCCGTGGACGCTTCTCCCAACGCCGCGACGCCCCAACGCCGCGACGCCTCAACGCCGCGACGTCAACGCCACGCACGCCGCCTCGCGACCGCACCTCATCATTTGGGAAGTACGAATGGCTCGGGAAATTGGGATCGGGGAGGCGATGCATGGCACGGAATCTGCAGCAGAGTGACAATGTGACTTCAAGAAGTGCCTAGATTTGTACTGCTTTCTTATTTTTGGATATTGTAATGATGTTTTTAATACAACATTTTTATTTTTTCAATCAAAAGATGTTCTAGATCTATTTCTGGGGTTATATTGAACCCACATATGTTGATGGATTAAAGCTCGATATTTTATATTATTCAAGAGCGACAATTTGTTGCATCTCGTCTATATCTCGTATTTCAATGATATGATAATGTCTGCCAACATTGCATAATCACACCGGGAGATCCGAGATTCGAGAGATGAGATGTCCGTGATCTCTGGTAGAGCAAATCAAGTGATTCGTGAATAGAGATATTCCGATCCCGAAGGTGGTATCAAGTTAGAACGTTTAAGATCCAGACTATCGAAGGAGATAGAGATATACTCAACCCTATTCATGAGATGTGAGGATATACCCCGAGAGAGGATATCTCGTAAGTAAGATCACTCACATCGACAAATTATAAATACATTGAATAATAATATCTGAAGAAATAATCCATTAAAAGTGATGGGGAGATATAACCCTAGTCTTCAATACCGCACTATTAGGAATCAATAGCGAATAAATTTCACATACTTAAATTCCTCTCCGAATCATCTGGCCCAGATATTATCTAGAAAGCGTAACCTTTCGTGAGTCAATACACTGTCCCTCGTGGATCGATATCCTGTACTCACGAGTACACTATATTACTGGAAGCATGCAGGCACTTTACAAGCACATAGGCGTACATTTTACACACCGAGTTTTCGGCCTGTCAGATTATTAAATAATATCAATTATGTAATATTATTATATTATGTAACTGATATAGCACTTAATTAATTAATACAGAACCCATTTATTGATAGTCTAGTAATGTCAGACTATCCATGAGTACCTATTTATGAGAGCAATCTACCTCATCCGATATGAGCCTCTTTCACTTCCCCATCCAGCCAGAGACAGTGGTTTTCATGTTTAAGACACGATGCAGAGCGCTATCTCCTCTCTCTCTCGCCAACAAGAATACTTTCCGGAGAAACTATGGATCCTACTTCGTGCTGTGCACAATGGTCGAGTCCCAATTTCACATATGTGTGTATGAACACGCTTATATCACAGATCTACATAAGATTTTTCTATCATTAATGTGAAATGGCGCCAAATATGTCAAAGTGTATATGCCCACTGAGAAAAGCGATTTTTCAACAATTCAATAATACCACAAGCTTTCACAATCTTTTGCAATAATTATAAAACTATATAATAAACATAGTGAGTAACATGCTAAAAATAACAATAAAAGAAGAAAAAAATCTGTCCTCGAAAGGGTGTAAAGGATGGACGGGTATAACGGACAACCAAGATCGAATAATTTCGAATAGAATAACTACAACGAATATACGAAAGTAAAAAATAAAGTTAAGTAAATATATATTTATATATATATATATATATATATATATATATATATATATATATATATAAAGATATATATATATATATATATATATATATATATATATATATATACAATACATTCGGGAGAATCAAATGTCTGAAATTTAGTGATTTAGGTGACAAGCCAATATGACTTCCAAGTACTTAAGTGACATAAAAATTAGGCCTTTTTTCATTTCATTTTACTCCTTTGTCGGGGTCTTAGAACTATGGAAGTGTTAGCGAATTTGTGTCTCTTCTGCATAAAAATTGGTTAGTTCGAATAAAACCAATAAACAAATAATAAAACTGAAATAATATAGAGTAAAGTATAAATACATCAAAGTAGAAAATGCCTTGTGAAATCCATAATTTCTAAGACAAATTGCTTTTCTCCATTAGTGTTTTAAGATTTCCAAGGTGTATGTCTCTTGTGATAAAATGGTTATCGAATACCTATCAAAAGCACTTTGTTGCATTCCTACCGAACTAAAAAAACGAGCTTGATCTATCTCAAATGGTTACTGTATGATAACTTGGTGACTCAAGGAAAATTTTGATCTTTTATCCCGAAAAGACACACAACACCCCTTATAAAGAAGGACTGACTGCCTCGCTGGAATGCCAAAGGTTTGACTTCCCTACTTACCATTTCAATGAAGTAATAATTTATCTCATCGACTTAACCTTTACTAATTCTCATTCACTTTAAATAGAAAGTTAAGGAGATAAATAAAGGCCCGCTTGGTGTATATTCTTCTCGTCGCTACATGACACCGGTAAAAAAAAATCACCATAATTTTATAAGGGTAGTGATTTTTAGTTTAATACATGAGGGAAGAAATTTGCAGCGGTATTGCATGCCATTTAACTTTACACTTTCCAAGTTTAATTTTAAAATTTTTCTATTTTAAATGAAACACACTATGGTGTCACCAAGTGTGACGCCCCAAACTCGGGGTCCGCTGACCACCGCAACCGCGACACAAGTGGATGCTTCCAAGTCTTAACACCACTTCATAATCTGGGCAAAGTTCTCGGTACGGCAGCTCTACCCAAATACAGTACCTGCACATACCTGTCCCAAACAACAATCACATGAGTAGAAACAGCCTCTTGGGCCATTAATCCAATACTCATAAACATACTAACTATATACAATAGTTACAAGAGTTAAAATTTTACCTTATATTGACATAAAAAATCTAAAATTTAATACATGTAGTACATCACAAAATCAAAGCCATAACTCCTACTTTTCTTTCTAGCGGCTCTAGATATTTCTGCCCCGTGCTCCTCGCACCGAAAGAATAAATTCCATCGATCGCGAGCTAGACTCAGTAGTGGAATCACTCCTAAATTCAAGTACTTCTCCACCTAAGTCATTGCAGATACGCAATGCTCCAAAATAAAACACACATTCAAGAAAACGATGATCACTTGAATGTCTCGTGATGACCAACTCGTATCCCGAAATTCACCGACCTCTCACACCCGCCTAAGCCTTATAAGGAGAGGTATTGTTTTGTTAGTGGACAACCTCCATGTATATCAATCACGCTCCGACGACTGATATAATATTCGTTTGCGGACTACCCGATGAATATCAATTGGGCCGCCCGACGATTGATATTTTTAATTTGGACTAATTGATAATTAATATTTTAGACTACCCTCCGAACCATTTTCTCTAAACTCATCTCATGACTCGCCCTATACCCTGTGGACGTCTAAATAAGATACAATGCAATGTATGTCAATCTAATACGCTTAACTCATGCAAATATATAAACATGAATATATTCACATAAAATTAAATCACACAATCATGTTATGTAATTATCACCTAAACATCAAAATTAGCTCACTCGCTATCGATCAAACACAAGCAATTCGATTTGAAATATATTTGATCAAAACCCATATATTTCACAAATTATAGTTTGAAAATTATCGCTTCGAGAACAAGAAACCTCGTTTAATGCTCCTATCAACCACACCATCGATTCACTTCAGAACCCGTATTTCTGGCTTCGATCCCGCTCACACATATCACGACACACCCCCACCCCCTTCCAAGAGCAGAAGCGCCACCCATTGCAAAATCCCCACCATACCTCCTAACACTAGAAACTCCCGTGAAGCCAGTTCGTATCATTGCTAAAACCTCCTATAAAAATTTTCTTTTAAACCATTTATTTATAGTAAATTTCTGCAGCATAACAAATATGTATTATGCAAGATACACATGTCCAAATCTCTGATACATCCACTACACTATGACCAAAACACAAGAAATCACATACTGTAACACATTCTCACAAAACTACCGGTGTAAGACATATGTTCCATTATACATCTTCAAAGTTATTTTCTCAATATTCTTACTAACAAAGATCATACAATGTCGATTAAACCCTATTATGCCCAAATAGTTTCGCTGCAAAGTTTCTAAAACTTTTCTTTTTACTTTGGCTGCTTGCTTGCTTCTTTAAAAGCTTATAAAACTCTTATTGTTTGTTTGCTTAAGTTTATGTAGCCTCAATTTCTTTTGGTTGCTTTCTTTATCTCTACATTTAAAAGTTTCTTAAAACCTTCAAACCTTTATTTCAAAAGTTTTCAAAGATAAAAACTGGCCTGGCTCAACCGCATTCTTGAAAATAAAACGGTACTGCTCAACCGTCGCTTTAAACTCTCCTAAGCTCACATCAGGAACCATTGAATTTTTTCAAAATCAGATAATATTATGCTTATAAAACATCAACCACCTGATAAATATTTCATGACATCAGACTTAGTGAACACTAAGCTCAAGGACCGTATGCTTCTGAAGGACCCGGTCCGCATCACCTTTTCCTCGGCAGGAATATATAATCGACCCGGTCGCCACCACAATTACATTTGCCAGTTTCATGAACTATATACTCCAGATGCCAATACTGGGCCTCTTTAAAATGCATGGGATGTGGTCCCACGCTTTTACCACCGCAAAACTAAAAAATGTAAATGTGACACGGATCCCACACGCCATACGGGCCTTAATACCTCTCTTGACTCGGCTTTGCTTGTAACTAAGCGCCTCGCTTCACAAACATTCTTCGTTGCTGTTTCAAAACGTGCTTCAATTATTCAAAACCATTTCGCTTACTGCTTGTTTATTAAAATGGCTTTAATGACAAACCATTGCATTTACTGCTGCTGCCAAAATGGAAGTTTACACCAAAACCACGCTTATTTACCATATTTAACTCAAACCATTCGCTTCGATTTCTAATTCTATCGTCATTTCCAAACCATAGAAATACCGCGCCAGAAACAATACACTCAGATTCTTTAAACAGCTAGAACACTCACCTCTTCGCTTAAACTTCGGAAAGACATACCACAATCTTCGGGCCAGTTTTGTTCACACACCATTTGATTGTATCACACACGCTGCGACAACTAAACAATTTACACACTTGGCAGTTGTGTGAATTAAAATTAAAATATGTGGGCCCCAAACGCCATTCACAAGATAAAGGGCTGATTTCCCGCATCAAAGGATCATTCATATACTTCAAAAACACCCGAAAAACATTTGTACTCATGTCCTGACTGGTCTAATAAATCCTAAATTTTAACTAAATCATTCAAATCTTAAATTCACTTGATCGGTCCGGGGGAATCCAAAATTCTCCTAAAATTCTGCAAATCCCGGGCCTAAAAATTTTACTAAACGCGCCTCTAAGAATATTCCAAAGCCCATTATATACTTTTGCATCGAATGTCAAGAGGAATTTCACTCTTTGAGTCGGACGAAAAGCCAATATTTTCAAGGTTTCACGCTGCAGCCTCTCGTCGCTGCAGAAGAACTTTTACCACTCATCCGAAAAGTCACGACCACTGGGGACCGCCAGTAGGGATCCGGCAAAACCACCTGGTTTTTCGTGACATTTACCGACCCCGAACTCGCTTTTAAGAGATCACGCCGTGAAATTTCACAGAAAGACTTTCATTTATCCCACGAACTGGCACCGATTGGGAATCTAAATAGTGATTAAAACTAAAACTTAAAAAAATCAAAAATCTCTCTGGACGAACACTCAATGCCTTCTCCGTCTGCTTCATTTGCTTTTCATCCTTTGTTTTGTCTTTTTTTTTTTTTTTTTTTTGATGTGGACCCACATATCCCTTTATTCCACTTCATCCGCTTCAAATTTCCGAAATCATTTATTTTCACCTTGGCTTCAATTTCTTATCCTAATCAATATTCTTTACATATTTGCTTATTTTTCTAATTTTTCAAAATCCCGCTCGCAAGCCACTTACACTGCCGCTCTGTAAATTGTGAAATATTACGACCGTTCTAATTAAACGAAACTTTCCTAAAGTCACTGATTTCACATGAGATCAATTTAACTGGGCTACAGTCCGCTTCATTATCCGAGATCTGTTAATTTACCCGAAAAATTCTCAATTCATTATTATTATTTTACCATTTAAACTTCCATTAATTATACTTTCACCCCCTCTATTTTCCTCTTAATTGCAAATCATCTCTCAAAGATTTAAATATCAGAACTAACTTTAAATTCCTACTAGCGCCCCATCTCTAACTTAATTATGCCTTACATATCCTTTTTGCTAAATGACAATCAGACTTTGTTTTAAGGTACCAAATTCCGGCTCCAAAATTTATACTCCTAATTTCATCTCCAAAATACTACAACGCTGACACTTCTAGATTTTATACACCCCTATAGTATTATGTATCAGACACTCTCTCAGACACAGCATATCACAACATGTTAATACAATCACTTATTAAGATTAGGGACCCACACACCACGACACCATTCATGAACTCCGTAAAATAGCTCCAAAAATCATATCAATTGCTCCCAAGATTTTCGATCGATCAACCCGGGCCTCACTCGCCTCAACCAACTCAAGATCAACATAGCTTCCAAACAAAGAATAAATATAAGTGAGAACCCCTACCTCGAGTTTGTCTAAACTCCTTAAATACGATATCCACGCCAAGCCCTTTTCTTAGAGCAGCCTTTCCTCATTCCGAAGATCGATCTGGTTTGATCAAGGCGATATTTAGAGAAGTTACTTCTCTCTAAACCCAAAATATCTCACCTCCTGCAAGTTCTTCCCTTTCACTGGGTCTTTTTCAACAACATTCACTATTCGACTTTCGTCTTCTCATTTAACCTTCATTAATACCAACTATGTCCTTCTTTTTCCCGTATTTGCTATTCTAAAGACTAACCTGTCATTCATTTCATCATTTACCATACCACTTACGGTACATGAGGCCGTTATGCATTCTCAGAGATCAAAATCATTTTGGGCGCACCGAAAAGTTAATGTCTTGAAAACGTGTCAACTCCGACTATTCTAATTTACGAAATTTGCTTTTTAATTTAGATTTCATGAGACGATTCCAATCCAAGAACTGCTTTCACATCCGGTATCTGTAGACAATTTGATTTTAACCCGGAATTACAATTTTGTAAATCGAAATTTATTTTGCCCTTTTCTCCAAAATCGAATTTCTGCCTTACACCACAACATTTTCCTTCAATCAGTACTTGTTGCATAAATGTGAACACAAGTGCGTATTAACATTTGAGTGAGAATCAATATGAGTTTAAAGAATATATTATATATATATATATATATATATATGCTATTCGTATCATTTGTATATTTATATGAGGGTTAATTTTTGGAAGAATATTGGTTTTTGACATATTTAAAAATGGGATAATGTTACCCCCAGCTTATTACGAGTAGCCTCAATTTCGACCTCGAAGATTATTTACTTGTGAAGGTCACAAACCCCTCAAAATATTGGTAGGTCCTTAAATATTTTTTAAGAAATATTTCCAAATGAACTAAACCAACAAGTTCCCAATCGATGGATAATGTTATTGCAACTACTTTTAAAATAAGCATTTAACAATAGATCCCAAATCCAATTTTCTTCCATGATCTTCACTAACCTCCTAAATATATAGGTCTCGGTAATTCAAATCGGCACACAAAATTAGTTATAGAACTCCATGCAATGATTTTTATTTTAGTGTATTAGGTAATCAAGTTCAATAATTTATCGAATTTCATGGTAAAATGATTATCTAGAAGGCCTTATTTTGTCAATGTTGTAACTCATTGAAACGTATCTCAAATTCCTCTTTAGTATAAATTTCTTTTTATAAAGAATATTATTGTAGAAAAAATTTTCAAAATTGATATGTTATTAAATTAAGAGATTTTTCTATAAATGCTTTTATATTACAATAAAAATATTATGAGATGCAAATATATTATGAAGAGACGCTATGTAAAAATGATAGAGATGTGAAGGAAAATGAGAAACATTTAATAGTACACAAAGCCCCAGGATTCCAAGTCGTGTAAATAGAAGGAGTAAACACGTATTTTTTTTATATCAAATACTGCATTTTAAAAATAACAATCCAAATAATTAGGTATGTATTTGGTTTTTATTCCTTGAATATTTTCTATGACATAGAGCAGATTTTTCTTTCATTTATAACCAATCATATGAAGATAAAAATTGGATTGAGTCAGGTAAAAATCTTCTAACACCCTTGTATAAACTATTTTTAATGTTATGTTCTCTTTCTTTCTTTTCTGTTTTCTATTCATTTTACTTATCACGCTGTATAGAATCCTGTTCTAGTATTCTGGTCTTACAAGGATTCGAATTGAAAACTCTCGTTTCCCATCTCATTTTTTTACGACTTGAGGCTAAGGGCTATTGTTATGTTATTTTTACACTCTCAAAAGTCAATTTTATTTATTCATTTAGCGCTTATTTAATAGCAATTAAACAGGAATGAGACAAGAAGTACCTAAAAATTTATAATTTCATGACTGCATGATTAATTGATTACTGAAAGAGCTTCTGGTGGTCATTTCTCAAAAGGATCCTGATAAGCCTTCTTCTGAAGTGATATAAATATTTCCACTGACATTTAAGAAAAAAATCTGGAAGATGAGACCACATGTGGTGGTGGTGGTGGTAGTGATGATGGTGACCCATACTAGTACCACTCAACTATCAAACAACCAGCATCCACCCCAACCCCAAGCTTTCCACAAGTATTTTACTAACTGATAGGTGAGATACTGTTTTACGTAATCTCAGAATTCAAATCCAATACACTTATTACGCGTAGAAGTATCATTTTATTTGGTCTCTCGATCAGATATTACTACTACGATACGACTTAAGCCGTATCTTTTCATATACGCATCGACCTGGGTCCACTCTTAACAAGATATTATGCACTTAAAAACATCTATCATGCATGCATGCTCACTCAAACACCTCATAGTCTCATAGTCGAACACAAAAAACATTTATAATTACATGTAAACAAAAATAGCCTAAAAAAAAATTTAAAAAAAACATATCCTAGATTTGGAGAATCAAAGTGTGCTAAAATTTTTTCATTTTTTTATTGGTTAACTTCTAACTTCAGTGACACAAACTATATATTTCATTTATTTCATTTGACTAGTAGTTTTCTAGGTTAGACCTTCAAATTATAAAAGAGACATACATTATCAATATATCTTTAGAAACCACAGTTTCTTTTTAGTGGAGTTGCCTATAGATATGAACATGCATAGCTCCCGACATATATATCATGAGAGAATGAAAGTAGATTAATAATGGATATGTCAATCGATAATTTCTGACTTATTTGTCTTTTTATGTGAAGTTTATCGAAAGATCAATTCAGAAATATCAAAAATTATGTCCCGTTACGACTTGTGCAAGTCATTCCTCTAAATTCAAGATATAGAGTTTTTCACAATTTGGAAGGTTGGTTGAGACATTTCTAAATGCTATTGAGAAAGTTTCTCTTCAAATGAACCAAAAATCCATACTTCAAAACTATAGTTGATATCATCACAGCCAGCCCCAAAAATGTTAAGATCATTTCCTACAAACATTCTAAAAATTAATCTATAATATCGATATGATTCCCAAATCCACATGAAGTGTCCAAATATTTAAGAATTCACTTTATAAATGAAAATAAAAATGTATGGTTAATACTACAAAGATGAAAGTTCTCCTTCTTTCTATCCTCTCTTCACTCAAATCCCAAATCATATAAAAGATGATTAAATATGATTAAGATAAACACATCAAAATAAATAAGAAAAATAAGAACACAAAGATTTTGTTCAAGCAATCTTATCTTACATCCACCATGTAAAAATATTTTTTTATGGATTATGCTTTTCAAAGTACATAATACAAAACCCTAAATACCCATACACACACACACACACACACACATCGATCACACACATATAGTATGAGCAGCAGCAAGAGCAGTTGTTGTTGCTATATATATATATATATATATATATATATATATATATATATATATATATATAAACCTTAAATCAAATTGTCGCTTCTAATGGGTCGATCCATCACGACCCTCACCTTCCATCTTCATCACAAATCTCACACTGTATCCCTCAAGTCAAGCTCCCAAAATATCTCTCGGTCAAGTTGTTACAAAATTTAACACACATCATTCAACAAATAAAAGAATTATCCAAGGATGAGAGGTTAGCCCTTCAAACTTATCTTCTTTTTCTAAAGTAATTGAAATCCCATTTTACATTCAATTTACTCCATTAAAATTTTCAACTAGTCTGTTTATTTATTGATGGAGTAAAGAATTAATACAAACTGTCGATGTGCATTCCCACGCGAATATTCAGATAATCTTCTAATTGATCTATACTACTATTCTTTAAAGAATTAATATATCTTGTTGGTAGTAATCCAACATGATACGTCTCCTAAGAAAACCTTTTCTTGCGGTTCTCCACCATATTCTTTATTGTCAAAGCGATTTTTGGATGTCCTTTTCAAAGTATGTATATCCAATCAACAGAATATAATTTTATTAATTAATTATTTAAGTGATTTTATGCTTTAGACTTTTCTCCCACCAGAATTTATCCTTAGGCTATATTTGCTTCCATAAAATGCTAAGAAAAAGTAAGGAAAGAAAAAAAAATTAACTAAAGTAAAAATATGGTTAAGCCCAATACATTATTCTATTTAATACTTCAAACAAAATTATTATTTTTACTCTGTTAATATAAAGATTAAATAATTTGAAGAATTGTTTAAGTAGTTTTATTCTATATTTGATTTTTTTAGGCTATGTTTGCTCCCTGGGAAAATTGAGGGAAAATCAAAGGAGCAGCAATATGAAGAAAAAATGAAGGAATATAAAAAATAGAATTAAAATTCCAGGATAATATTTTTATTTGTTGCCTCAAATCAATTTTTGTTTATTTTTAAACCTTCATCAATATATAAAAGATTAAATAATTCTCTAAAACACTTAAATTTCAAATAATTTTATTTATATTTAACCATTTTTTTTAAATTATGAGACAAAAATTCTTATTTTCCTTAACATTTTGTTTTCTTTCTTTAGTATTCTTTTCACAAATCCGCACACCAAAAAAAACATTTTAATAGACAACTAAACATGATAAAAGCATTTTTCCTTAATTAACATTTTTTTTTCTTTCCTTGCATTCCTCTTTCCAAACCAAATACAATCTTAGTGTTTTTGTCCCCTTAACTTATTTTTCTGCTCGCCATCAATGCAATGATGATGACATGGGGACCTAGTACTTGTGGCAATGGATGTGATTATTCAGATATAATTTGTATTCATTATGAAGATTTTGAAGATTGGTTTAAAAGAGAATAAAAACAAAGCAGGCACATGTTCAATTACTGATATGTTTAACTTCAAAGTTGGAAAATGAAAACCCTTCAAAATATTAAAGAAAGACCTAATCCAAATGAACTCACCCACAATAATTTTATAGGGTTTCAGATTCATTGTCCTCGCTTTAATTAAGAACTAAAATCAAGGTGAGTGGAACAAATTCAAGCCATTGTAAGGATAAGGTACACAAATGCTCTCGAAGCTTGTCGTGATGTTCACTTTGTTCCAACTTGTACCTTCAGTCCAAGATATCCTAACGTCTTACTTTCTAGAGTTTCACCATGTCCATGTCATTAAAATGTCATATGGGATGTCAATGTCCATTAAATGCCAGCAAACACCAATGTCATAAGCTCAACCCCGTACATGTGACTTTTTTACATGATAGGCATGGATGACTTCATCGAAAATGCAGACACGCCCAAAACTGGTGTCCGTTGACTCACCCGCCGTCCCCGCTTAAATCTACATGTCTCTTCATGAGACCCATACCGCGTAGAACGGCCACTGGGCTCACATTACTCTACCATAAAAAAAACAGAGATATTTATACAAAAACTATCTATACGATATTCACAATTAGGAGCTTATTATAATTTATACAAAACCGCGTCTTCATTTAATTTTAACAAAAAATACAAGATAAGGCCATCTGGTCGTTATCGCTCTAAGGTCCGGATGCATCCTATTCCAACTGTTCTTTATGTACCTTCGAAAAGTAAGTCTCCATGTGATGGGGTGAGCAATGCCCGTGCAGTGGAATTTCCTACTGGTTACTTCCCCACCTAAGCGCAATGCAATTTACACAACAACATTCAACACAAAGCTTAATATCACTCATGCATATATTAACAAAGTTAATTCGCATACAACTTGTTATTCAATTTATGATAATAACATAAGATTAGCTCACACGGGTTGGAGCACATCCAAATAGCCCATCTGAATGCTCACAACATCACACAAACACGTTATTTTCACTGCGAATAACACAACACCACACAATCAGCAAAACACCGCGGACTGCCCAACCACCTGTGGATTTATTCACTTCGTCCAAATCTGGGAATGAAACCACCCGCCATCCGCCTCAATCTTCACAACCCCTGATCCACACATGAACTAAAACTAAAAAGGAAAAGCAAGTAGAGAAAACCTACCTGAGTTTTGCTCCAAACCCAACCAAAACCACACGTAGTCCCTCGCCTCGGTGGGGGAGCCAACTTTGCTTCTTGCCCTGCCGTAGTCACATCTGTCCTATCGCTTCCAAATTCTGTAGGCGCAGAGCTTCTCTCTCTAAAATCCCACACTTTCCTTCCGGTTGCTTCCACCCCCCCCTCTTCCTCTCCTCCTAATCCATTTCTCCGGCCAAGATTGTGACAAGAGGAAAGTCTTCACCACATGTCAAATTCACGGGCTGGTAGACCACACCTATCCCTTCTTATCCAACCACTTCGAGATTTCCTCTAATGCACCATGCCACGCACACCTATGGCCCACACACTCATCTCAAGTTTGACTTCCATAGTTGACACGTGGCTCCCGGCCACTCTATAGCGTTGCGTGTCCCCGCACTACTTCACGCGCGTCCGAAAAACTTGAAATCCCAACCGGCTCCGACCAACGAGCCTCGGACGCTGCGCAGCTTATTTCACAGACGATTCCCCACTGAAGTCCGCTGGTCATCCGAGATCGAAAATTCTGATTTTCACCAAAATTATCGCTTTATCCCTCTCTTGGGCAATCTGATTTTCCACGTGGTCTCACAAATGTCATAAAGTATCTAAATGGAAAAGTTCAAGGATAAAGTGGGACATATGTGTAACGGACATTGCGGCACCTTATCCCAACCATTGTGGTAAGGCGATTTATAAGGCTTGCCCGCCAAATTAACGTAGAATCGGGTCGTAAATCTCGACACCTTCTCAAGAAAACCTCAAAACCCGTTTAATGATTATCATGCATGATAAATGATTGGCATCAAATCAAATTCACAATTTTATGCATTCCTTCGAAATATGACTATAAAAGGCAAGACATGCATGCATGTTGTATGCACCTAATCATCATTATTATTACATTCTAAACGCCTTCGCTGGGTGGTGTGTTTTCTTACTTTGATCATCATTGTCTTTAAGATGGAAGATTTTTATATGAAAAGTTAATATGACTCGCCAAAATACAAATAAACCCATCAACTTGAATGAGTATTCTTATAATAAAAGAAAAAATACACGTATTTACATAATTCGATAATGTGTCCTATATATATACAGTTAATTCAATATGATTAAAACTTTCACTATCACTAAACAGATTATATAGTAGAATATTTATGCGAATTTTTAGTATAATAAAATACAAAAATCATAAGATCTTGTGTACCATACTTCATTCTATACGAGATTTAGATGGTCTTGCTCTTTCCTCCTTCATACATATTTTTTCACATAAAATATGAGCTGTTGGATTATTGTATAATCAAGTTTAGATGAGAAATTGATTGTCTCTTATAAATACTACAATTTTCACCTTAAAAGAGTAAAAATTTCTTGTCGTCATTTTTTAATCATAGACTTCTTCAATCATATGGTCTATTTTAAAGTGATGATGACCTTTAAATTCAAAATCAATCATGGCTTACAAGTTATTATAAAGTAGGTAACATAATCTCACCTCGCCAGGACCTCACCGTTCGGGCCGACTTTTCTTAAAAGGGATTTGGGATAGTCCATACACGTATATCCAATCAAAGGCCTAAGAAAGACACGTATATATATATTCAATCAAAACACGACAAAAAAAAAAAAAAAAAGGTAAAGACGAGACAAAATGCGCTGGTGGTGCCCCGGGGCTCGCTGATGAAAGCCAATCACTTTCAACAGCCCCCAGCCACCAACCAAAGCCTAAGAAACATCCAAGGATCAAAGACTAACATAGAGCAATAATACCCACGAAAAACAATAATACGAGTGATTGATACACGCCAATAAACCCTAACTCAATCAAGTTTAAACACTAGGCTCTTGTGTATAAAAAGGGAAAGGAACAGCTTCTCAAATATATATATATATATATATATAGATATATATTTCCCTACTTTTCTAATTGTTTCGTCGTCAGAACTCCAGAGTAAAGATTCAGAAATATGTAGTGGGTTTTCTTATCTTTTTCTGTCTTCCGTTTTTCTTATCTTTTTCTCGTAGCTCAAACGTAGCACTTCTGCGGAACGTGTAACAAGTAATCATGTTAATTAAACAGTCATCGTGTGTCTATCGCTTGATCCGCTTTATCCATTTAGTTAAACTTAAATTAGCAAACATAACACCTGACGCCCCCTCGGTTACCCTAACTGTCAAAAATCATTCAAGTTTTCATATTGGACTTTTTCAAATTTTATTGCTATAAACTTTTTCCGCAAGATAAATTTTCACTGTGTATGATTAGTCCCAAATTCTTACCATGAGTAAATTAGTTACTTTCTTAATTGATTCCAAAACTTTAAGAACAAATTATTATATTATTGTAATTCCAAGCTAATGTTAGCTTCTCAAATATATATATATATATATATATATAGCAGTATATATATATATATATATATATGAACATACCGACACACCTCCCCTCACCCTCCCTTCCTGCATAGTAGTAGTGTTTCACACTAATGTAGTCCCCCACCGTTACCTTTAATCCATCAGAAATCCCTCGTGGAAGAGAAGCCGCATGGCTTGCTTAAACCTCCGCTATGCACTTTTTTTCTTTTTATTTATAACTGAGATTTGGTAAAAATCTTAGTTAGCCGAAAACTTCAAGAAAGATGACTCGCCGCACATATTCTAAATTCCAAATCCCCAGATACATTCATCACACTATATCCAAATATCCAAACATGGTGCAAACCGGGAAGATATCGTAATACTCACACAACTAACTATGTACATATGTCCCATTATACATATTCAAAGTATGTTCTGGCTAAATATGATTTAGAATAATAATGCCATTCTTTAAACTCGATGTCGTGACCAATCCTATCATGTCCTATTGCCTACACTGCACTGAAAATAGTTTTTAAAATGGAAACTAATGAGCTAAACGAGCCTTCGCGAGTGTATGCTTTGCTAAAAGGTTTTGCTTTTCTAGAAAACCTCAAAATCGTAGTAAAACTCTTTCTTTTACAATATTTTCCGTGAAGCTTTTCGCTGCTGCTTAAAAGTTTTTCAAAAACTTTTCTTTGCTTAAGCTGTTTTATTTTTGCTTCTTCTTTTAAAAGCTTGTAAAACTCTTATTTCTGCTGTTTAGAGTTTATAAAACTTCTCATTAATTCGATCCACGCTGCTGTTTTTATCCGTAAGCTTGAAAAGTTCTTAAACCTCTTTCACAAATTATTTTGCTTTAAAAAGTTTCTCAAACTTCTTTTCATAAAAATGGGAGCTTTAGCTCAACCACATGCTTGAAAATAAAAACCCACTGTATTTTGGCTCAACCCATCATTTTTTGAAATTCAAACTGAGCCGTCTCAACCGTTGTTTTTAAAACCCTCCCAAGCTCGTTTTATCGGAACCAATAATGGTTGATTTTTCAAAACCCGCATATCATGCCTTATAAAACATCAACCAACTGAGCCATTTTCGGCTATCACGCCCCAGCGAACACGGAACCTATGCTCCAATCGCGGCCTGAAGCGACCTGTCCGCTCACCTTTTTTCATTCTTCCCCAAGTGAATATGGTGGAATCGACCGTGTCGCCATCACCATACTTAGTTAGGAGTCATAACCTTATATACCTGCACACCTTCGCGCCCTCCCAGCGTCGGCGCCGATACGGCGTCCTGCTGTCACCGTGCAAAACCACAATGCATGTATGAAATCCTACCAACCACCGTGCACGTATTTATGATACCGACCTGGGCTTGCTTGCTTAAACTAGGGAAGGCCTTGTTTTCACAACCTTTCATTGCTTGCTTGCTTACTTTCTCTTTGTAAAATGGTTTTACACTTTGAAACCATTTACTTGCTTGCTTGCTTGAAAAATGGTTTAATTATTCAAAACCATTTGCTTAGTTGCTTGCTTGCTTCAAAAATGGTTTAACTTTTCAAAAACCATTTACTTACTTGCTTGCTTGCTTAATTATGGTTTTACAATTTAAAACCAATGCTTGCTTTTTCAAAAATGGTTTAACTCAAAACCATTTGCTTGCTTTTTATCTCATTGCTTGCTTCTTGAAATGGTTTGCATTCAAAACCATAAAATACCAAGCAAAGCAATTTGTAATAATAATAATAATAATACACTAGTATTTGGAAAAATGAGTTTAGAACACTCACCTCTTTGCTTGCTTAACTTGAGCACCGTTCCACACTTATCCCGCCTTTACTTTAACCTACAACTCAAACGAATACTACGACAAATTAATCGCATAACTTAACGTACTTCCTAGACTTAGTCACACTCTTCATACTCTTTAAAGCTAAGGTGCTAAGGGTTCTATCTCCAACTGGAATTACCCACCCGGGAGTAATCGAAACTCAAGTTACGTCGAAAACAACCCGACTACTCTATGTCCAAAGCTGATGCAGGAATTTTTCTTGCACATGGCCCCACTTTTGAGGAATTTTTGGGCACCTGATCATAATTAGACGATTCCTACTTCTTAAGTTTCTCGTTCTCCTCGTTTCATTTTACGTAGCCACTTGAATCACTCAAATCGGATAAGAAATGAGTATTATGGCCGAACACGAAAACCCATTAAAATGCGAAACCAGAACAAGTTCTACCGGCAGGACTTTGGCCAAAAATGACCAAGCAAAGTTCTACCGGCAGATCTTTATTGTACCGGCAGACTTGACCCAAATGCCCGTATTTTGTTATTTCTCCCACTTCGATGCCAATTCACTCCATATAACTTCTATAATTCATAATAATTAAAACTAACTTGAAATCATCTAAAACAACTCCAATAACATGTGAATTGGTGGCTTTGGAAACTCAAAACCCAAAACCTTAGGGGTGAAAAATCCAAGAACACTACCTAAGGTCCACCAATTCTTTTTAACATCATGTAATTTGATGATTCCAAGTTTCTTTTACATCAATTGGGGTTTTACTCACATAACCCCAACAATTCAAAGGCTTAATGTGCTCTTTGCACAAAACCTAGATCAAAGGAGAACTAATCTCCATACCCAAGCCCTAGAAATCTAATACACTTGATTCTAAGACAAAGGCATACCTTAATCTTTGGACCTCTCCTCTTCCTTCTTCCTCCTCTCTTCCTCTTCTTGCTCTCCCTTTCTCCTCTTACGGGTTTGCTAGGGCAAACTTGAGACCAAAATGACATTTTGGTTTTTAATTCTCCTTTTTGTTAAATTAACTTTCCATTAATTGCAAATAACCCTCTTCTTTTAATTATTGCAATTGTAACTTATTCAATTTCTACTATGGCCCACTTCTAATTTGTTTCTAATACTCTTGTTAATGACCATTGTACCCTTGGTTTAATACCACAAATTTCAAGTTCCATAAACTTTCATTTCCTACTTTAGTCTCCAAAATATTTCAGACACTTTTCGGTACTCTTATACACCCCTACAAAAGACATGTGTACCGTACACTCTCTCCTGACGTTATATATATATATATATATATATATATATATATATATATATATATATATATATATATATATATACTACATGTGCCCCCTTTAAATTGTTTTCCCAACCTCGAATGACCAAAAAAAAAGAATTGTTCGATTATTGTTTTTCGTAATGTTTTTTTGTTCTTTGGAACAAAAAGAAGAATAAAACACGTTTGATAAAAGATGGTATGAAACATATTAAAATGCATGTTCAGAAAAATCGTTTATATTTTCACGAAGAACACTTAAAATCAATCAGTTTCTAAAAAACTATTTTCCAAAATGGGCTTTCAAGAATAGCAAACAAAGGTCTTAGATTCTTCGTTTCATTCATGTGGCCTAGAGATATATATCGAAAGGTCCACAAGACTTTAGTGCCATATTCCATGCGTGGTGAGTGGATATATATATATATATATATATATATATATATATATATATATATACTCTATATATATATATATATATATATATATATATATATATTTGAAACATCATAATGGCAGAAGAATGGATATCCCTATTAACCTAATTTATATTTTATGTGAACATATTTTTTAAAAGATTGATTTTGAGAGATTAAAATATAGTGCGGTCTAGATATATAGAAAGACTTTATTACCGCATATTCAATGTATGGAATTAAAAAGGGTGCGGTGACATATAAATAACTTTGTGTTTAAAATTATATATGTGTATTTTTAACTTTAAAAAAAAGTTGACAACCAAAAAATATTGGCATGCCACTCTTAAATATTATAACCTAAATTCTACAAGCTTACAAACATGGAGTTGATAAACTATTTACTATGGATCACGATATTCATATTAAATCTAAATCCCCCATAAATTTGATCTTTTAGAAGATTGGCCAGTTTAATATGTATCAAAGCTTGATCGACAAGGTGTCATAGTAGTGTCGGAGCCACATAATGTCCAAGGGTCATTTGCCCAAGGGTCATTGGTGCCTCATCGGAAGGAAATCTATCTTACCATTTGATTGAATGTTGAGCTTTCCTTTCTTAATGCCCCCAAACTAATCATACCCATTATGAAAATATTTGTTTGAGTATTTTAACAATACATGCCAAATCCCAAAAATATTATATGATTACATCTTATTTTCTATTTTTAGAAATAGAAAAACAGCATATATTTTTTGTTATTAAAACTAAAAAATATTCTTTATTTTTAAGTAAAATTAAATTATTTTCTATTTTCTCATTACCAAACCTATTTTTTCCATTCTTTTGGACAAAAGAAGACAAAAGCAGGAAAGATGAGAGCAAGTAATTTCATGGTGATCCAACTGAACTTTCAAACACACTAAGCATCTACCAACCTGACTTTCACAATATTTTATAAATACAGGTAATTTAAACAAATATGGGTCAATACCCTATAAATAAACAAATAAATAAATAAATAACATCCTAGATTTGGAGAATCAAAGAGTGCTCAATTTCTTTTTTCATTTAAGTGACACAAACTAGATGCTTCGTTTCTTTTATTTGACTTGCAGTTTTCAAGGGTAGACCTTCAAATAATTAAGAGAGATATATATATTAAAAGGCTCAATAGTTAATATGCATACTCAATTTGGAACTATATTGTATTCAATGTTCCATATATATTGTATAGACTGACATTTGGGAGAACCAAAGTAGCTGAAGAATGGATATGCTATTAAGATAATTTGTTTTTTATATGTGAAGTTTCTTGGAAGATTGGTCTTCAAATAATTGAAATATATATATATATATATATTAGGTGTTGCGGCGACATGAAAGCAAAGTCTGACCTCAAAAGATATGTACTTCTCCACATGAAGGTTGATTGAGAAACCATATATCAAAATACTAGTGGCCCATTTTCAAACATTATAAAGAAATATGCTCTTACAGGATAAGATAAATAAATACCCCCAAGTTTTATAATATATCATATTTTGATTTTGAATTTTTTTTCGATTCCAAGATATCCTTAGATGTTTCTTTTAGTAGTTACACATGTCCATCTCATTAAAAAAAAGTGATAGCTAGACTGAAAATTCTAACATGTGTGGACTGTTTAAGAGGGTTTTAATGGGTATTTCCATCTATTACCTTTTTTAACGACATCAATATGACTGAGTTCAAAAAGTAAACGTCAATAATATCTTGGAATCGAAAATAAAGCTCAAGGACAGAATGGAATATTGGCGCAAAACATGAGGACATTTATGCATCTTATCCGTGATATTAGATCAAATAGGAATTACAAATTTGGAATTCAAATAAATAAATATCCAAGGGGCACTGCCCCCTTCCACTAGTTGACCCCAAACTCAACAAGGAGTTTGACCCCAAATATCCCTAGTGTAGTACACTAAAAACAAAACTATCTTGTACTTGATCTAGTATATATTATAAGTAAAGGAAATATATATTAGTTTAATAACATCTTCATCATATGGATATGTTACTTGTGCCACGTATTTTTAGAAAATATTGACTTGGCCATTCTACTATTGCTAGCCACCACCATCGAAGGTTTGTTGTGATTGTCACACATGTCACCACTCATTCAATTCATCAATCCCTTTTGTAGAATATCTCCGATTTACCTATATTTTAATCCATATATATTTTACTTATTGTAATTAGCCAAATCCTCATTTAATTCCCTACAAAATTAGCCAAAATTAGCACAATGAAAATTACCTATATTTTATAATTTTTGAAAATTATTTTTTTGTTATGAAAAACAAGGAAAACCTAAAGATCACATTTGGTTCTCTTTCTTCTTTCTGAAAAAACACAGAAAGCACTAAATTCATATAATAAGAATAATTTTTAGATAACATCAAAATAGTGTTCTCTGTATTTTCAAAAACTATTTTCAAGAGCAATTTTCAAAAACATGGAGTAAAATTGGAAGTTCCTTTCACCATTTTTTGGGCATGGAGATACATTTCTACCACGTTTTTAGAGGACAAAGTAAGTCCAATGAAGAAAGAGGAGGTTTTCCTTTACAACCACTCTTCATGTGAAGAAGCATGAAGGAGTAGCTTTTGCAACAAGTCGGCAAGCTATTTACATTAGATGATCATCAAGGATTTGTTGACTTGTGACGCCCCAAAACCCGGGGGATTGACTACCGTCTGGCAGGAATACTACGTGAATGTCGAGTGACGACATTTTGGCCAATCGGGCGAGTCTCCTTTGTACGGGAGCTCTACCCGAATACAAAGCCCAGTATATAACTTTGTCCCAAACATTAATATCATGAGTACAAGCATTAGCTTGGAGCTGATACAACACTACTCATCAATATATATATATCCAACTATATCCAATAGTTTCCAGAGTTCAATTGTTTTTACTCTTATACAACATATATTAAAATTAAAACAATTCTAATACATATAGAACCATCAAAGCCACATTAAACTTTCTTCACAAAACTTCGATCTCTAGAATGAGAGCCGTCTCCTCGCACGCTCACATTACTTTGTAAAATAGTATCCCTACGACAGGGGTGAGCTAATGCTCATTAGTGGAATCACCCTAAGTGGGCTACTCTCGACCTAAGTGCATATGCAATGCTCCAAAGTAAACACATTCAAGCAAATGCATGATCCTACTTGAATGTCTAATTGATCATCTCATATCGAATTCCTCACCGACTCCCTCACACTCGCCTAGCTCGTGTAAAGAGTATTATATTTATTTGTGGACAACCCTCCGATGTATATATATATATATATATATATATATATATATATATATATATATATATATATATATATATATACTATATATATATATATATATATCAATTGGGCCGTCTCACGACGATTGATATTTTATTTTTATTTTTTGTATGGACTATCCTCAGATAATTATCATTTTTAGACTACCCTCAATCATTTTCTCTGAACTGCCTCATGCACTCACCTCCTATCATCCTAGGGTCTTGGTGCATATGGAATGCATGATGCCAATTCTATTACGGTCTAACACATGCAAATATATAACGTATATATTCATAAGAAAGAAGAAGAAGCTTGGTTTCACCAATCATGTCATGTAATCACAATCCATCGCATCAAAATTAGCTCACATGGGCTAATGATCAAACACGAGCAATTCAACTTAAATTACTCGACCAAGCACGTTTCCACACAAAAATTATTTTGTGAACACTATTCTCGGGAATAGTGAAACCTTCAGTTACTATTCCCAGCAAATCACCAATCATCGGTTCACTTAGTGAACCCGAATTTCACGGCCATTTTCGGCCTCATACAAACCAATACATGATTTAACACATAATTACACAACTAGCAACTCAATTCAGCCGTGGACAGTCACGGATTGACCGAAATGTCTCAATAATTTTCAATAATTCGGTCCTAAGTTTTGGGAATAGATCAAGCGTTTCAGTTCAAGGCCTCAAACCAATGAAACATTGTAAAATACTTAAATAAAGTGTAAAACCCAAGTAAAGGAGAAACCCTACCTCTCGTGGTTGTGAAATTCCTTAAATATGGTGCCACGCGTAGGCCTCTCCGATGGCTTGACTCATACTCGTCGACGAATTGACCGGTCGAATCTTGGGTATTTTAGAGAAGTCTAACCTTCTCACTCTAAAATCTGAAATTCTCAGCCACTGGAAGTCCCTCCCGTTTTCTTCCTTTTTTGTCTCCAATTAATGGAGAAGATGAGTTACTATTCACTATTTTGGCTTTATCTAACTTAAAACAATTCCATTAATACCAATTATGTCATTCTTTTTTCAGTTTTGACATTCGGCCCTATCTCGACCGTCCATTTTCATACTTTCTCTACTCATTCCATTTATGGAACATGAGTACGTGTTATATGTGACTTTAAATATCGAAAATCGTTTTACGGCACCCGAACCGCGATGCCTCGAAAAACGTGCCAACTCCGACTATCTCGGAATTCGACGAAGTTCAACGTGCTAGCTAGATTTCGCGAGACGATTCCAACTCTGAAATCTGTTTCGTCATCCGAGATCTAGAGAATAAATTTCGAATTTTTAACCGAAATTAAAATTTTATAACCGAAATTACGATTTTGCCCTTTTTCCAGAAATTGGAATTTCTCGAGTCTTACAGACTTTTGGCACATGAGGACAAGAGTAGTTGGATTGTCTTTTTTAGATGTAGATCAGTTGATCAAATCATCTTGTAACTATGAAAGTCTATTTCATTATCCTTAATTAGGTTTTGATGTACATCATTCTCATATCAATATCATGCTTCTTAACATCCTTCGTGGTTTAAAAAGGCTAATGAATTCATACATCAATAAGCAAGTGTTTATTAATATATATATTTCATAATCCTTAATTTGGTTTTGATGTACATCATTCTCATATCAGTATCATGCTTCTTAACATCGTCCGTCACTTAAAAAGGCTAATGAATTCATACATCAATAAGCAGAAGTGCTTATTAATATATATATATATATATATATATATATATATATATGTGTGTGTGTGTGTGTGTGTGTGTGTGTGTGTGTGTGCGCGCGCGCGCAAATAGGGAACAAATATTATCAAAAGAGAGATAACTAGATTGAATCCATGACCTCTCGCTAAATCAACTCTATTACCATATTAAACAACCAATTTTCTTAAAAGTTCAAGCTCTTAGGATTTTGGTTTTTGTTATGGCCTGTGGCTCATATTGAGAGTAAAAGGGTGGGCAAGTACAGAGCTGAGAGACAGCACTGCCCTTCAGGCATATCCTCTTTGTTGAGAGACGAAACAATATGTTAGGGTGTAGGGCAAAGCCCACACTATACGGTACAGTATGGTCCAAGATATAAGGATATTTTTGTAAATTGATCATATCTAGGGTAATTATAAATATCCTCTTATGTAACCATATTTTAGTGATAGTGAAAGTTTGAACCATCGTTCTTGTGGATGTGAACACACTACCAAACCACATAAATCTATGTATCATTTTCTTGTTTTCTTTCTTTGAATTTTATCACCATTGTTACACGAATCACAACATTTTCACATGAGGACCATGTTTCCTAATAGTTGCTATGGTGGTTCATTACTAAAATGATGGAGGCCAAGTCGATGTGGCAAGTTTTCCAACATATTTGTGAGAATTCATAAAACTACAAAGAGAGACATTAAAAAAATTATCGAGAAGCATATCAGTGGAGAAGCAGAAATGTGCCCAAAATTTCTTCTTTTTTTTTTTATTTGGTGAACTTCCCTCTTCGACGCAGTGTTGCATGCATATGAACATGTATAGATTAACATTCGAGAGAATCAAAGTAGCTGAAGAATGGATATGCTATTCAGATAATTTGTTTTTTTTTATATGAAGATTTATGGAAGATCGATTTACAGAGAATAAAAAATGGATGGTGCGGTGACATGTAAGCCAATTATGACTTTTAAAGATATGTATATGTTTAACCTCAAGGGTGGTTGAGAAATAAAAAATCATCAAAATATATATTAAGAAAGACTCTGTCTAAATAAGGGATAAGGTGTACATTTGTCATTTTTGCGTAATATATATATGCACTTTGCATCCCAGACTTTTTCTAGTCCCTAGAAACTGAATGTTTACTTTTGTAGCTCAATCAAGCCCCTTTTGTTAGAAAATGTTATAGATGGACAACACTCGTTAAAACATCCTTAAACAAAACCATCAAAATATTAAGAAATACTGTCTAAATAAGGGATAATTAAGCACATATGCGACTTTTGTCATATATCCCTACTTTATTTGAACTTTTTTTATTCCCAAGATATCTGAACATTTACTTTTGTAACTCAGCCACACTCATGCTATTAGAAAATGTCACTGCATGGACAACACTCATTAAAATGGCCATTAAACACCCACATGTGTTAGAGTTTCCAACTTTGTTGTGACTTTTTTTAAGGAGATGATCATGTTAAGGGTATTTTGAGACCCAAAAAAAAGCTCATGAGCAAAATAGGACATACAAGTTAAGGAGATGATCATGGAAAGCTAAGATAGTAAATGTTAAGGCATTTATGCACCTTAACCCATCCAAATAAACTCAAATCTACAATCATCTTTAATAGGGTTTCCAGATTGATTATCATGATAGTGTGATATTGAAGTAATCAAAATCTATAATTTCAGACATTATTCCATGGAAATTAATATGACTATCAAAAAGGCCTTCTTTTATCATTGATGCTATGAAGAAATTAATATATCTTAGTTGACTTATACACAACAACAGAGCTTCAGACATGTTTGGTCTATGCGCAATGATCGATCATTATTACTCCTTAGGCGACTTCTATTGGTGGTGGGTTCTCCGCTTGGTCATTCGTGCGATAATAAAGTTTGATAAATATCTTTGAAATCAGTTCCCAGATTGAGAATAATGAGGTTTTGATCCAATTCGTATTGTCTTATACATCTAACTTATTTAATAAATAGTTAATTTGGGTTAAACTATATTAAACAAATATTATACAAACTTGATTCTATTAAACGATCAACTTTATTAAAAGCTCGAGCCCTCAAATGCGACTTCATACCTGCACATGGAAATTCAAACAAATCAAAATGAGCCCTTTTATGAACTTTTAAATAAACAAATGGGGATTCAAATTATATAAAGACGGCTTAAACCTAGACCCCCCTAAACTAAACTTTAATACCATGTTAAACTACTAACTATCCTAAAAGCTCAAACTTGTAAAATTTGGATTCAAATAACTAACTTATTTAATAATCATGTTAATTAACTTAATTATAACTTTACACTATTTAATTCATATTTGTCTCATAGTAAATTTATTTTTTTATAAACAAGTCAATTGAATTATAAACATTTTAATTAAAAGATTGATAATATATGCATGAACCAACCTAAAAATCTAGCGATTTGATTATTGAATAAGAATGTTTGAATATTAAATGAATTTTATAAATTATACAATGTGTTACTTGTTAGTTGTTTTTAGTATTAAAGTTTAATTGATTTATACGACAAAATATATACCCCGAGCATAGACACCATTGTGCATGAACACAAATTGCCACCTGTAATTTCCTAGAAATGGTTTTGGATGCCATTCTTCCAAGTGTATACCTGTTAATAATTTTAGAACATTTTTCACTTCCCATTAAAAGACCTTATAGCAAGAGGAAGGTTCCTTCATATATATTCACTTCGATTAGACTATGTCCAACCGATGTGGGACTTCCAACAATTCCCCTCACATGAAGGCTGGGTTTTTTTTTCTTTTTCTGATCCTTACGAAGGATGATAAGTGTGGAGTCTCCTCCACCAACTCTAATACCATGTTAATATTTTTAGATCCCTTTCATCTCCCACTTGTTACACCGATAGTATATAAACTAAAACAAAGGAAAACTGAAAATAAAAAATAAAAAATACAACTGATGGAAGGAAATAGAGATTAGACCGAGTCTTGTGCAACCATAATCTTCTTAAAGCAAAAACATGCCTTCTCTAAGAGTGCCTTGAGACTTCGACAACGTCTACTTCCCAAGATGGCTATGTTCATATCTCTATCACAGAAGTAATCTTATTGAAGTAAAAATCAGAACTCTCTTTAAAAAGATCTTAACCAAACAGAAAACTTGAATGGCCTTTGACTATTTCAAGCTAAGAGAAGAGAAGACAAAAAAAAACTCATAAATAGAATTAAAAAGATTTAATTCCATAACTGCAAACGTTTTGAAAAACAAATGTTTCAAAAGTCAAATTCATTAAACGTAAAAGAAAAATTCCAACACCACTAAAAGGTCTTATAATAAGAGGTAGGTTCTTTTATGTATATATACTTCAATTAGACCGTGTCGATTGATGTTCTTTTATATATATTTACTTCAATTAGACCGTGTCGGTTGATGCGGGATTTCTAATAATAACCAAATAAAAAGTAGGTGAAATATTCAAGAAAGATGAGACCAAAAAATACGATGGCGTCCCATAGTTGTAAAGATTATTAACATATTGTTCAACAAATTCAGCAACCACCAACTAGGCTTGCAGAAACATCCAAAAATATCAAAAGACTAACATGGAGAAACAATACCCTAGCAAAAAAAAAACAAACACAAAAATAAATTAAAAAATCTCAGATGTCGAGAATCACGTGAATGCATGTGGCTTGGAGACATATCAAGAAAGGTTATCAGTTTAGGCTTTGATGCCATGATCCATGCAGCAATTATGGATGTACATAATATATATATATATATATATATATATATATACTACTTTGATTTTAAAAATGGTTGAAAACTCGTATTGAGTATTTAACTACGTTTTAATCATTTGTGTCATTTTCTAATTGCAAGGACATTATTAGGGGTGTAAATTAGTCAAGTTACTCAAGCTTGATTTGTAAAATACTCAAATTTGACTTAGAGTTAATCAAGTCGAATTCGAACTCGAGTAGCTAGTCGAGTTGAGTTCGAGTATCACAGTATCTAACTCGAGCTGCTCGTGAGTTTAATTAAGCTTTACTATTTTAAAAAACGAGTCAATTCAATTTCAAGTCAAGTTCGAGTAGCTCGGCTATTTTTTGAGTCAAATTTCAAACATCTGAAAAAAAAAGAAAAAAAAAAAAAAAAGGGGGCTCAATCAAGTTCGAGTCGAGCCCAAACTTGGATTTGTATCAACTAAACTCGATTACACTCCAAGGCTAAGCTATGAAAATAAACGTTGGGTATCTTGGGACCGAAAAAAAGTTCAAATACAAATGTCTATAGACTGAGCTATGGAAGTAAACGTTGAGTATCTTGAGACCGAAAAAAAGTTGAAGTGCAAAATGAGACATACGGGTAAAAATCAAGGCATTTATACACGTAGCTCAAAATCTACAAAGTTACACCCTTGGAGTTAATACTATTGTCACAAATGCCATCACTCTTGTGGCGCCGGCCGGGGGTGCGTGAGGAACGTCGGCAGCGGAATACTCGTGGATGTCGGGTTACGAGCACACGCTCCACGAAAATTGGGCAAAGTCTCCTTTATGCGGGAGCTCTACGAGTACAACCTGTCCTAATAATTAACAATAACCACACATGTCACGCCCCGATTTTTCGGGCGGGACAAATCTTGGGACTCTTTTGCAGTTTTTTTTTTTTTTTTAAGCCATGATACTGTGGTATGGCCCACATCTTATAACAGAATCAAAATATTATATACATATACCGAGTCCCGTTTACAAATACAAAACTTTACTTTTACATTTACAAATCAGAGCACGGAACCTACATGTAGTGAACCCTTCTGGTGTGTTGGCAGCTGTATGCGGAAGTGCTTTAGATGTGCCTCGCATGCAGTTAAAACCCGTGCTAAGCTTTACGCTTAGTGGGAAACATGTGTCTTATGCATATACACATTTAATGCATAAAACAATAACAGATAATATAAATTTTATGTATTTATATTATGAACTTATACGGGTACTTATTCTTATAACAGGCTTACTCTTATTCGGATCTTAGTAGAGATTCTGAATCTTTGATAACTTATCACGAGAACTTATCTTTATAACAAACTTATGTTGATTCGGGACTCAGTAGGAGTTACAAAACTATACTTATTCAAAACTTATACTTAGAGACTTATGTTTATTCGAGGACTCAGTAGGAATTCTGAACTTATACTTAACGGACTTATTTTGGTCGGGACTCCGTAGGAGTTACGCAACACTTATCTTATGCAAGACTTCTACTTATAACAGACTTATGTTTATTCGGGACTCAGTAGGAATTGCAGAGCATACTTATGAGACTTATTTCGTTCCGGGACTCAGTAGGAATTCTGAGAACTTATCTTATGCAAGACTTCTACTTATAACAGACTTAAATTCATTTGGGACTCCCGTAGGAGTTATATAACTTATCCTTATATTACGAAGTTTAACCTTATTCGGAGGTACCCGTGGAGGTATCGCCGAAGTGCAGGCATTATGCGATATTGCAGAACTTATTCTTATACGGAAGTACTTGTAAGTACTACAAAACTTATACTGGTCTTACGGAACTTACACTGGTCTTACAGAACTTGGACATGTATTTCAGATCTTATACATGTCTTACAGAGCATATACTTATCTTACGGAACTTATACTGGTCTTACGGAGCATATACTTATCTTACGGATCTTATCCTTGTGCGAAGGTATCCGTAGGTACAATAAGTCGAACTAATCATAATCGTATCACATACAGGGTTAGATCAGACGTATGCAGATACATATCAGGTATGGACATTAGTGAGGGCAGTCTGGTCGGAAACGGATACATATACTTATTTTACGGATCACGAGAGTACCCTTAGGTACTCTTTGCCCCGGACTTATACTTGTTTTACGATCACGGGAGTACCCGTAGGTACTCTGAGTTGTCGGATACGAAGTATAGGTACTACAAAACTTGATGAAATCACGAGAGTACCCATAGGTACTCTGAACTTATCCCGAATCTGAGGAGTACGTAGGTACTACGAGAACTTAAGCGAGAGACGGGACTTAATCGAGAGGCGGAACTTGTTCGGATCTGAGGAGTACCGGCGTAGGTACTACGAGAACTTAATCGAATCTGAAGTGCCGTAGGTACTACGAGAACTTAAGCGAGAGATAGGACTTAATCAGAGACGGAACTTATTCAGATACAGGGAGTACGTGGGTACTCTGAGAACAATCGAATACGAGGTACCCGTAGGTACTGCGAACTTAGCGAGACAGGAGTACTAGGTACTGCGGGGGCTTAAGCGAGAGGCGAGTGGAGACTTATTCGGATGCGGGGTACCGTAGGTACTACGAGGGACTTATTCAAATACGGGAGTACCCTTGGAGTGCTACGAGAGCTTAAGCGAGAGACGGGGTACCCATGGGTCTTGCAAAACTGTCCAACAGAACAAACTTAATTAAATCACGGGAGTACGTGAGTACTCTGAGAACATTTTTCATATAAAGGGTACGTAGGTACTACGAGGCTTATCGAAGATAAAAGTACCGTTAGGTACTATACGAGAACTTATTCGAGACCAGGACTTGTCAAATCTGAGGGTACCACGTAGGTACTACATAACTATCGGAATCACGGGAGTACGTAGGTACTACCGGGACAGATCCAGTCGTTCGAATCTTTACTCTTATTCTTTATTCGAGTGTCTTATCATATATGCGTCGACTACCTAGACCAATTATAAGAAATGAGTGAGGCGCGGTCACGATAAGTACCGAAAGTGCGATCACGATGCGGGGTGCCATAGCACCAGCAGAGTGCCGAAGTGCGGGCGGGTCTTAGTAGCACTAATCGGGGCGGGAGTCGCCGTGGCACTGTCGGGAGTGCGGGAAGTACCTAATCGGAGTGCGGAGCACTAATCGGAACCGGCTCATTCATTCCTTGGTCACAGGTAGTCATGCAATCCTCTTATCTTTCATAACTATAAAGCCATCTTAATGCATCACATGATCATGACATATTGTTTTTCATGTTCATGTTTCAGTTCGTTTTCAGGTTTCATATAATATTCGAGGTTTCATGCCTATTCCATATGGCATTTCGGATACTTATGCGATATGATGTCTATCCATACATCGTTCATGTATTCTAGATCCTCTATGAATATATTTTCTTAGAATTGGAATCGTCCACGATTGGATGTCCAGTTCAGTTATGGCATTTTCATGCCAACTAGTCGGTTTACCGATTTTCTTAGAAGGTGATTTGAAATATTAATTTTCGATTACCTTGTTTCCATATTTGACACTGGTTATTTGTCTTTCCTTTAAAGCTAAGGTGCTAAGGTTCATTTCAATTGGAATCACCCAAATCGAACATAGGAACTCAACTTACGTTCGAATCAATCGGGAATCCTCTATGATCAACTGATGCAGAAGATGGGCTTGCACATAGCCCCACTTTGAGTGAATTTTTGGGCTATCTAGAGTCCGACTTTGGAGATACTTATTAAATATGGTTTGTTGGCCTTGAAGTCTATTTTAAGTGGCCACTTGAATCACTCAAATCGGATAAGAAATGAGGAAGTTATGGCCAAAATACAAAAACTGGTCAGAACAGGAAAACCAAAACAGGTTGTACCGGTACAAGCTCAAGTTGTACCGGTACAACTTGGCTGAAAAATGACGGAACGAAATTGTGCCGGTCTGGCTGCTTGTACGGTGCAATTCCTGAATTACCCAGAATGGTTATTTTCTCCCATTTTTCATATCATCCATATATCCTCTAATGCATCCTTAAATCAAAACTAACACTGCAATCCCTTTTTACAACTCCACAAACACTTTTAAATTGCCAAAGAATCCTAGGGTTCATGCAAATTTCTACCCGATTCTACAAAACCTTAGGATTTTGAAGGATTCCATCTCTACTCATATCAACTAGGCTTTTTCAGCAAAAAATTTCCTTAAATCTAGAGTTAGAATGTTTGCCTAGCAAAACCCTAGAGAAGGGAACCAAATTAATGTCCAAATGAAACCCTAGCAATCCATACCCAAGAAATTCTTGTATCAAAATCATGCTAGAATCCCTAATGTCCATACAAAATTCATAGCAAAGTCAAGCATCCATACCTTAGCTTGATCTTGGCTTGAATCCTCCTCCTTCCTCTTCTCTTCTTCATCTTCCTTTTCTCTTCTTCTCTCTTTTCTTCTCTACGGGTCCTCCCTCAATTTGAGACCAAATTTGTGGTCTTTTAAAATCCCATCTCTTAGGCCTTGTTTGGCCCTCAAAACAAAACCCATTTTGGGTTAATTTCCTTTATTTGCTTTTTGGCCATCCTACTCTTAGCCATTTGTATTTCAATTTCCTTTTTATTGTATTTTGGCCTCTAATCTTCTAGGAATTACACAACAATTCCTATTATTTCTTCTTTGGCCTCAAATCTTGTCAATTTATGACTTTTAAGTCCCTCTTTGGACAATTTACAATTTTGTCCTTAATTCTTGAAATTTCCGGGTCTCTCGTTTCTCGGTTTCGCATTTAACTCATGAAACAATCAAATTAGGCTTACAAAATACCCTAAACATGTCGAAAACGACTAGGGTATATTTCGGGGTGTTACAACACAGGGTCTATATGCGAGTAAAATAATGGCCACTTGAGCCTCTGCATCAATACTCAATCATATAAGCACATGACTATAAAACTATAGTTCATAAGAGTTTAAATTACATCACTCTTATACAAATAAATACAACCCATATATATTTAAAATATATATGCAAAGCCACAAATCAGAGCTTTTTCTTCATATATGCGGTCTTTGAATGCGGGTCGGTAGTGCACTTTTGACACAGTACTGAAAGGGTCCCACGGCCCAGGGAGTGAGCAAAGCCCGGTGGTGATAATCTCTTACAAGGGCTACTCCCCACCCTATAGAGTACACATCTGATGGTCGCATAATCAAACACATATCCAAGTGCAGCATACACATGTCTCTTTAGGAATGTCTACATGCCATGAATGAGACTCGACTCACCATTCCCCATGTATCTTAGAGCTCTGCGCCCGGCTCCATCACTCAATATGTCATAGAGTAATGTCCAGTCACTCACCCGACTCGTCTCACATATCGCCAAGCGCTGACAATTGTCTTGGTATTATAATGATGATATCGAGCCCTCAGAAGCCTACGTGCAATCCACAAGTGTCAATGGCGACAAATCCCAGTCGATCAGGCTCCTATCCACACAACCAGTCTATATGATAAACATGACCCGTGTCTTCTTTGGGCAACTTATAACTGCAAGGTGATACTACACCCATACATAACTTCTATGATATCAGCGGGTCTTACACCCATCGCCTCGAGTTCTCAGCGACTCCCTCAAACATGCATTTGCCATGAATGAAAGCCATTTCCAAGCAAAAGGTATTTGTTTTTAAATGGACAACCCTCGATATAAATAGTGGACGAGACTTGATAATAATTTATTTTGTGGACAACCCTCGATGTATATCAATTGAGCATACTCAGACTGATTGATATTATATGGACAACCCTCAGATGTTGTAGTGGACACGCTCCTAATAAATAATATTGTTGGTCGACCCTCAGAACAATTCTCTCGAGAAACCACCTCATGCACTCCTCCCTATTGTTCTAGGGTGCTTTTAGTGCATATGAAATGCAATGAGCCATTTCCATTTTCTTAACTTTGTGCGACTCATTTGGGCGTTGTCTTATTAGTCAACCCGCTAATCATGCGCCCGGTCCCGAGTGTACGGTACCATGGCTGGCAAGGGCGTATCGAACACCAAGTGTTACATCGTGGTATCTTGGAGATGAAATTGTGAAATGATAATTTATGGAACCCGGAATTGTTGTAATAGAACAAGGGTAAAATTGTAATTGATAAAAATGGGACATGAAGGTAAAAAATCAAAGTAGAGATGGGCCATAATAGAAATAAAACAAGTTGATTTGCAATATTAAAATGCTTGAGGACTTAATGGCAATTAAGGTAAATATGAGACTATAAAAGGAGAGGAGACAAACAAAATGTCTCATTTGTCTCATTTTTGGCTAGAGCTTCACGTTGGAGGAGAAAAGGGAGAGGAAGAGGAGGAAGAAGAGGAAGAAGAAGTGGTAGAAGACCAAACCAAGGTATGTCTTCATCTTGAAATCATGGGTATTTTGGATTCCTAAGGTTTTGGTTTATAGATTTGTTCCTTCTTTTCTAGGGTTTTGTGGTAGAGATCAACCAAACCCTAGACTTGTTGAGGTTATGTGGGTAAAACCCCAATTGGTGAAAATTAAACATGGAATCCTCCTATTTATATGGTTTTTAGAAGAATTGGTGGACCTTAGGTTGAATTCTTGGGATTTTTACCTAGGGTTTGATTATTGAGGTTCCAAACCACTCAACATGTTATGGAGTGGTTTTGGATGAATTCCATGTTGATTTTGGAGGCATTATGGGATTTCATAGAGTCAGATAAGAGAATTGCACCAAAAGAGTAAAGGAACAATTCAAGTAAAATCATGAGGTCAGACGGGTATCAAACAGAGCGGCACCCATCGCCTGGGCTGAGGCCAATCTGGTGACTAAGATCATCCAAGCTTTACTAGCACGCCTATCGAACCGACCCAGACTAATATCAGAAGGCTCAAATGCCCTTAATGTTGTATTTTCAGATATTTAAGCCCAAATTCAGACAATCGTTAGTATAGGAACCTTTTACTAGATGATTAAGAGAGGTTCAAATAAGATTGGAACTCGATGAAAACGAAGGTGACCACCGCCTGAAGCTTGCTTTAATTCTCGACATTCACGAGTGAATAAGTGCCATAAGACGCAGTTTATACGCGAGGCTATAGACGACAGCGGTTCGCCATTTGAAGGATCCCGACCCGACATCTCAGAACCCGAGGGGATCTCCATCTAATCTGATATATAACCCTTCTCAAACAATTCAAGAAAACTATGGAGCGAACTCTTTACAACTTTACCTATTTTAGAAAATAATGCGGAAGCTTTAAGCAGTAAAAAAAAATTTATTTATTACTTATTTTTTTTCAAACACTTAGATTTTTCTGTAAAATCCCGCTTTAGCTTCCTCTTCGCTGACTTTCCTAAATTTACAAACCCGATGAAAGCATTTAAAACACTTCTAAACTTCAAATTTTCATTTCATTAGCACTCCTGTCTGGTCAACCCAATCAAACACAATAGACATACATATACATTTATTTATCAAATCATCAAAACATTCAACCTTCTTCTATTCCATGCACATTTTTATCAAAAGATTAGGCTTGAGTCTTACTTCTAAGCCGACCGCCACGACTCTGTCCACTCCAGTGACTGGGAGCTTCCACGGAGTCATTTTCAAAATATATACATATATACATATATACATGACAAAATATCTAACATATACAATATGCAAAATATTTATACAATGCAAATATAGACGCTGCCTCTCGATGACTCGACTCATCACAAGTGAGGGTACTCACCGTGGCGCACTGCCTCGTGTCCCGAAATGCTTTGAAACATATGGCGACGTGAAGCAAGGAGCTCCAAGAGGGCGACATTAAGATAACATTTTCAAAGATATATCAAAAAGTTAATAAATACTTATACAATTGAAAAACCATTTTATGCTTTAAACTTCTTTCAAAGAATCCAGAGCAAATGACACTAACAGCTTCCTGCAATCTGACGGTGTACGCCTCCCAATCAAAGCTGTAAATACGCTGCGGAGAAATCTCACGCTCTTGCATAGTGTTCCAGCTATAAGACTTTATCAATGCCAAAGATATTACACTAAAAAATCTATTTCCTCCCTCCTCGTTAGTAACCTAATTGTGTTTCAAATCCTACATTTAAAGTACTTCAATGGATATCAAATATAATGCCATATGGGGTTAGGGTAACCATCAAGAAACATTTCTTCAAAATACACACAAAATCCATTTAAATCCTTTACTTTACTATTGAAACACATATGCATTCTTTACATATTTTTAAACTATATGCCCTAACATATTCATACATATTTAATATACATATATAAACATTTACATTGCTTTCATTTTAACATTAAACAATTTTTCTGGGCTGCAAAAACTCAATTTTCAAAATCAAGCACTACGCCCATTTAATCCCACTTCATTCCAGAATCTATGCTTCCTGTCCATAGTCCTTTTCACCTTTTTCAAGAAAAACCACAATTAAACATTAACCATAACTTCCATTTTAATCCACCATACACATTCATTTTCACCCAACCACATCACATTCATATAAATCCAAATGAACAAATTACCCTTGAGTACTAAAAAGCCCCTAACAAAAAAATCCACTCATTTTGGCCAACCTTTTTCCAACAATCCTCTATAGACTTATTGACCCAAAAATTATTCAAACGGTCTTCAAAAATTATGAAACTCTCTAGATCAGTCCTTTATATATCCAATGACATATCTTTAAATTTTCAATTTAAAATTTCTTCTAAGGCCTCAAAACTATATAACATAAGTTACATGTTTTTTTGATGCCAATTTGCTAACTCTTACCGAATCACCTACTGTTACCCTGATTTCAGTCTTAAATCCATAAATTGGAAATTTTTATTCACTCATTTGAATCTATGTTTATAAGGTTTTTCTCCAATTGAATCATCCACTTGGATCACCAAAACTCAAGTTATTGTATTTACATCTAGATGACTAATTTATAATGTGAATTTATATAGCTCCACTTTGACAAATTTTCTGGGCACTTTGGGTTAAAATTTGCATGCACTTCCTTCAGATAACGTTTTCCCCTAGAAGTCTATTTTACCCAGAATTTTGAATCACTCAATTTGGATGATTGAAACTCCACTTATGGCCAAAACACTACAACCATACACGAGCTCACCTTTCAATCCGTATTTGGGAGCCTTAGAGCTACAATTTGCTCTTGGTCCCTTCTATATATTTGTAGCCCTATCTCTTATGGTTCTTTACCAATTGGAATCAATTCATTTGATAATTATAATCAACCAGACTCAGGAGTAAAATAGAAAACAGGGGTTTTTACAAAATTACAAAAGATTCTCTTAAAAAACCCAACATTCTCCTTTACAATCTATCCCATAATACCAAACCACATGAAATTTAACTAAACAACTCCACAACACTTGAATTGGTGATTTGAAATTATAAAACCAACCCTAGGTGAAAATCCAAGACTCAATCCAATAAACCACTAATTCTTCTAAAAAACCAGTATAAATATGATGATTCCATGTTTATTTTAATTAAATTGGCTTTATCCCACAAACTAACAAATCAATGTCAGGTGATCTCTCAATCAAACTAGTTTTAAAACCAAATTTCATAGAAAAAGTCAGCAATCACACCACTTCAATCCAGATAACAAAGATACTTGATTCATAAAAACATACCTTTGTTCTTCTAGACTAAACCTGGTGTCCATGATTCGCTACCCACAACTGTGGGAATTAATAAGGCTCTAGCACAGACACATACACGAGTAAAATGGCCATATAGCTTCAAGTAAGAATCATAACCCAAGAAAATAATAATCCAATCATATTCTGTCTCCCCAGGTTTGCTCTACAAAAAGATTTATACAACATTTACAGAGCCACCAAAGCCACATTTGGCTTTCTTCTGTGCTGCCTCACCAGCCTCTCCCCAGATATAGTCCCAGACTGGTGGACTCACTGACTGGTGAGCAAAGCCCAGAAAGTTTTCCTTCATAAGGGTTATCCCAACAAATGTGAGAGTGAATGCAGGTATGAGAGAAACAACCAATCATTCATACAATATTTTCAGATATGAATGTCATCACATGAGATGCACTCATATGCTCACCACTCGAGGTCCTGAACCACACTCCCCACACCTGAATGCCAATGTAAATAACCAAATACACATCATGATCAATTACTGTACTTCCAATTTTATTTATCAAACTATATTTTTCTTGTGTAAATACGATTTCAGAAGTTACACCAGATTTTCCTCACGCCGCACGCCTTTTCTAAATATTTTCAAATACTTATACCTTTATCTGTCTAACTGAATATCAGAGATTCTCACCCCTGGGACCATCAACTTCTGTTCTACCAAAACATGCAATTTATCATTTTGACTATTCATACACTCGTAATCTCATCTTGAACTTTGTCCATTTTCCCAGAGTCATAACTGATTCATCAACATCGGCGTAATAAACCTTACCCCCGCACCCACACCCGAACGAATATCACAGATCGTGCAGAAATGCATGATGCCAATGTATTTTCTTCTCGTTATACAATGAGCACTACATGAAACATTTACTAAACCATGGAAAATTATAATTCATATATAATTCACCAAAAGATATGTTAATACATCAAAGCATCATGCATCAACACTGGCATTTCCACGCATCGATAGTCACCGCCATAATACATATCAGCCCTCATAATTCGATCATTCACTGTGGCACTTCACCGTCCTTCACAAAGCATGAACCACCTGGTTCCCAATCATTTCATCACAATAAAAAAATCATAATGATTGAGAATTCTTCGCTCAGTAAACCTCAACCCCACAAATTCTGCAACCTGGGCCATGCAGTCCATACCTGAATCCATGCCTAAACTGTTCTGCATGGCTTCAGCTTCCCTCCCTTAACAAGCAACCCCCTACCATTATAAAGCTCAGATAAAGTAAACCAAGTAGGAAAATATCCACCTGGAAGTTGTCAAACTCCAACTTTTTGTGGTGTCCACATTTGAAGTCTTCGATGCAGAGAACCACTTTTGCTTTCGACCCCAAACAATCTGAATGGCCCGATCGCTTACAATTTAGAGAAGGAAGACTTTCTCAAAAAAAATCAGATTTGAAGCTCACCGATATTTTCTTCTTCCTTTTCCTTCACGTTTTCTTGCTTTATTCCTTCCTTGCTTTTCTTCTCTTTTTTTTCTCTTTCTATCTCCTTTCTCCGTTTTCCCTTCTTGGAGCACACATTTCAAATTTCCTGGCCAAAAGAGGAAATTTCTTCCTTTTTCTCAAAAAACCAAAAGGTGTGGTCTTTAATTTTCCTTCTTTTTCTTACTTGTAATTTCGCCATGACATCAGTCCCAAAGACTACTTATCATTGAGCTATGGAATTCTTTCCACAAGGCTGACAGAGCTTATCTCTTTGAAGAATTGTTATGCCTTACAAGTGTCATAGCCTTAGTGTCACGCCCATTCCCTTGGCCCGAATTCGACATGGTCCGAACTGGTTTCGAGGTGCGAAAAACCATAATGTGACTTCTTATTTTTTTTTAGAGCTGGAACTTATATCTAAAAGATATGATTTTATAACTAACAAATTCATTTACATTACAAACGAACTTACCACCTGAATAATTCACTAAAATTTATACATATTTACTAAGTCCCATTTCTATACAAATACATACCTATATTATCTAATTACAAACATCGAGATTTATGAATTAGCGCCGGTGAAAATTTTACTCCAGATGCTCCCGTACCGGGTGGAATGTCCTCGTCTTCCTTTCTTTATCTCCTGTGACCTTGCAATAAACTTATTTAAATACCATCAATCTGCGCTAAGCTTTATTGTGGAACATATGAGACAAGAATCCACCAATAACAATCAATCGTCACTGGCCTTTGCTACTACACATTTATGCATATAACTAAGTTCAATCTTATGTGACTTCTAACTCATATCAGTGGTTATAGGCATGTAGATTTTATCCTTTCAGATTCCATATTCTTTTCTATGTTCATATTATTTCCCGTAGTCATGTGATTTTACAGGTTGTAACTCAGGTTCATCATGTATGATAGATCAAATCATATTCTAGCAAACTTATACGTATACAATGGCAATCTTAAAACAAATCAACACTAATACTAATTTCATACAGGTTCAACCAAACCATTAGCCAACATATATTAATTTATCGCATCACGCCGGCCATTAATCAACCTTAGAAATTACTTCATGACTGGGATGCCCGTTAAATCCTTTTGCTTTAGCTTTATTTATATTGCTTCAGTAAGTGTCACATTCAATCCCCGACTCTGGACTCCCTGGCCATGATCCAAGTTTATTCATTGTTCCTCGTATATTTTCAATCAAAACATTTTGTTTCATTTTTATTAAATTTTGTTTTAAAGTGCTCGCGACCTCAACTCCGCACTTGATCTGACATGATCCAAGCTGAACCCGGTTTACTCCGATATTACCATTTTTCCAAAACATACATGAGTATGCTATCTATTTTACCTTTACTAGCGAAAGCACTTTTCAAAACCCTGGCTTTAATTACTTTATAATTTCTAAGAGACCTTATAATCCTTTCACACTTAATAACATGCATTTACAAAATACAAAGATCCATAACCATACGACTTTCGCATGCTTTTCAATATACAAATCATTTACTATATCAACATACTAATGCACAATTATCATAATCCAATGAGATTTTAAACATATAGCACATAAAAAATCCTATTTGTTAATCGTCATTGTTGGTTATTTACCGATTATTAACGCATTTCGTGACGGATTCCTTAATGAAATCCCACCTTTATCATCGTCAGAATGCCACATTTTATACTCGCTCTCATCATGATTTGATCATTTGGTGCACCTCACATGTGGTGTTACTTATTCTGGGTTTTCCATCGCGACGTGATGCTGCTGGCGCATCCTGACACGCACTTATCTTTCGTCATCATGACGGATCGCTTAAAATCCCAATATCGCGGTATCACTTATTCCTGTTGGTTCATCGCGTCGATGCCGCGAAGTGCATCCCGAATATCGTATCAATTATCGGCCATCATGTCGGATGTCGTTTGGTGCATCCCGGTAATATGGTATCATACTTATTCTCGTCGTTCCCATCATGTCGATGCCGCCAGTGCATCCCGGCAACGGTATCAATCATTCGTTCTTCCATCGCGTCGAATGCCGCGCGGAGCATCCCGACACGGTATCAATTAAATGCCATACGCCATCAAGACGGGATGCCGATATCGTGCATCCGCCGCTGGACATTTCTTCAATGTTATACACCATCACGACGGATGCCGATTGGTGCATCCCGCCGCGGCACAAAGGCCTTTGTAGCCTTCATGACGATGCGTTGATTAGTGATCCCGCCGCGGTTCATTCTATAACATTCAATTCACAATTATGACGGATTCCGTTTAATGAATCCTCGCCGCTATTGTTATTTACGTCACCCGGTTTTAATATTCACTTCGACAAGATTCACTCTTGCATCCACATTTATGACTTAATCTCGCTTACGAATCCCACTTTATTATTATTCGAATATCATTCGGTTTTCGGGCCATCACATTTCAAATCACATTTTTATGCATCACTAGAAAATATGACTTATCACGCATATTGCCACAGAGTACGTATGACAAACAATTAATAAATAACACCAAACTAATATATATATGCTTATATATATCTTCAGTGTCAAAGATCTATAACCGATCATAGTCACATTTCACCCTACATTCACTTTCTCAGATATCTTTTCAAAGATATACTCAATCACATACTCATCTGTAATAGTCATTCAAGAATATCATTCACGTATACCATTCACATACTAATTTCAAGATATCTATCATTTAGTATCGTTTTCTGCTTATATAGAGAAGACTATATGGAGGTCTTAATCTCATTATGTGTTCATGAAATTTACCTTTCATATTCTCATATTCATGTCGCCTGCTTTCACTTTCCATCGCACTCATGCTCTTCATGAACATTGATAAGCATGTTTCATTTCTACATTTTCCATGGTTTCATGCCTATTACATATGGCACTTCTTTATATTCCTGTGAAGTATGATGTCTATGAAATCACACCTCATTCATATATTCTTATTCCTCTATGAATCTACTGTTTAGGAATTTGAAAACTAAATCCAATCGGATCATCCTGTAATAAAGTTGTGGCATTTTCATGCCAAATCGGCTCGCTTAACTTGATTACTGTCAGAAACAGTTCGTATTACTAATTTTCCAAATTTTGAACTATATATTTTACACTGATCCTTGTACTCCTTTAAATATAAGTATGTTAAGGGTCTCATTCCAACTAATCACCTGAGAGTACCGAATTTAAGATATCAAACCAAACAACTCCTACTACTCTATGACTTCAATTGATAGAAATGGTTTGCATTATTAAACATTTTGAGTGCATTTTTGAGTCATCTAGAGTCAGAATTTGGAGATACCTATAAATGGGTTTGGTTCTCCTTGAAGTCTATTTTACGTAGCCACTTGAATCACTCAAATCGGATAAGAAATGAGCAAGTTATGGCTAAATTACAAAAACTGGTCAAACTAACAGGCAGCAAATAAATGGTAGAACCCTAAGTTCTACTGGTAGAACTTGGCCAAATGACTGTGGGACCGAAGTTCTACCGGTAGAAGTTCAACTTGTACCGGTAGAAGTCCCGAAAAGTGCCCAATGTGTGTTTCTTCACATTTTTCAAGTGCACTTTGATCTCAATCACTTAATTTCAAATACACATCAAAATTTATCCAAATTCATCTGGAATTTTCTATTCAATTTCTCTTTCAATTTCATATCTTTCTTCAAAAATCCATCATGGATTTATTCCAAACTTCAATATGGGTTAAGACCCATACATAAACCAAATATAGATATTGTTAATATCTAAACTAACCTTCAAAAGACTCACTAACCATGAATCCATCCAGTAGAGGATCTTTGTTTATCTCATATCATGGGCTTGGGACAACCCTATCGCAAATCAAGGTTAAGATGCAAATCAATCAAACCCTAGGTTTGGGTGAGGCATTTGGGCTATTATAAAAGCTTGTAATTCATGAACCCATACAAAATCCAAAGTTCTATACTTAAATCCAAGCATCCATACTCAAGGTTAGTAGTTCCATACCTTTGAGCCTTGCTTGCTTGCTCTCCTCTTCTCTTCCTTCTTTCTCCTTTCTCTTCTCCTCCTCTCTCATTGTTTTTCTTTCCAAAATGGCACCAATTTTGGTCTTTTAATCCTAGATTTGTTAAGGCTGGTTTACTGATGAAAACCATTTTTGTTTAAGTTTCCTTATTTTCTCTCTAACAAGCCTTCCATCATCCCTAATTATAGTCTAACTTTCTAATTGCCTTGCATCCCAAAAAAAAAAAAAACTTTTTCTATTTACATTTCATTTTTAAACATTTGAGCAGAGTAAACTCTAATCTTTCTTACTTTATGACCATCAGGTCTCTCAAGTGGTAAATTCTGACCACTTTACTCCCTTGTCTCACTTTCTTTCGCTTTCTGGGCCCAAATTTTATTTTCGAAAAACTCATATTTAGCTTATAATATACCTTCAAACAAGTCTAAAAACCTTGTGTATATTTCAAAATACAATTTTCCTCCCTCTCTATAGGAATTGGGCCCTCGTCCTCGAAATTCATACTCATGCCACCTCCACTCATGTTAAGTCCTTTCTTTCATGAGTTCTTTACATATGACTTATTTATACTTTCTTTCATTTAGCTCGGCCGAGCATGACTCTCATACTTCATCGATTCCTATGATTAAAGCTGGTAACCCTTGTTCCTTGGGGTTAACATTTTCAACAGCTTCTTCAACCTGGACTGGAAGCATCTGATCACTACAACATGACATCCACATCGGGGGCCAACACTTTCTATACATATGCTTTTCATCTTTTCTATCTTATACTTATCTAGAATTGCCTAAACATAGGTTTTTTTAAACGCCTAAACCTAGGCTCCCATACCAACTTGTCACGCCCATTCCTGACACCATTGATGATCCAACGTTTCAAACCATATACTCGGATTTCTTACTTTTTTTTTTTTTTTTTTTTAGAGCCTAACTTAGTGTCTGTGGTGCACATATGATTTTAGTAACTCAATAATCATTATGATCATAAAATAGAAACTCACACCTGAATGGTATCCATTAAAATTATGATTTAACAAGTCCTACTATACAAATATATGCCTATACATATCTAATACAAACATCGAGAGATTGGCGGAACAAGGTCGGGTGGAGCTAACTCATCTCCGAGACGGTCTGCATCAGCCGTGGAAATGTGTCCCCGTCCTCTTTATCTCCTCTAGTACCTACACCATTGATTATTCAGCATGTAGTTTTGATACGCCAGTGGAATGATATGGCAGACAAAGAATCGAATTAACAAATAATAACGCCGCCACTATCTTTTACATTTACTCATCACTTATGATAACTAAGTTCCAATCTGGTGGACTTCTAAGTCATCATATTATACATAGATTTTATCCTTTCAGATTCATCTTTTCTTGTCTTATACATTTCCCTGCGGTCATGTGTTTACAGGTTGTAACCTATATCTACTACATGTATGATAGATCAAATCATATTCCAGCAAACTTATACGTATACAATGGCAATCTCGTGTCAAACTTTCAAATCATATCAATTTATACAGTGTTCAAACCAAACTAAGACACTAATACATATTGGGATTTATCGTTATCATGGCCAAGCCATTAATCAACTCCTTTTAGAAATTATATTTTCTATGATCTGGGATGCCTGCGAATCCTTTCTTACTGCTATTATATTTTCATTTTCAAAAGTGTCGCGACCCGAACTCTCGACTTGACCTGTACATGGATCCAAGTCGGAGCCCTACGCATCTCGATATTTAATCAAAGATTTTGTTTCATTTTATTAAATTTTGTTTTAAAGTGTCAGACCAATCCCTGACTCCTGACCTTACTGATGGATCCAAGTCGGAGCCCAAGCCCCAAGACACTATCTTTCCAAACATGTTGTTTATGTTATTCTATTTCAGACCTTTAATTGTTTAAAGCACTTCTTCGTGCAATCCATGACCATTTACAATTTCAAGAGACCTATAACCTTCATAATTTAATAACACATGCATTTACAAAATAATGCCATGTTATCCACATAAACCCATGCATATTAATTTCAAGATGCTTATACAAATCATTTACTATATCATATCATGCATTCTCACGTAACAATTATTTCACAATCCAATTTATGAGATTTAAACATACATAAAAATCCCACTATTATAATTGGTCATTGTTGGTTATTTCACTTTGACTATTTAATTCACATTTCCTGGACGGATTCCGCTTAATGAATCCCACCCTTATCATCATCTTCGGTAATGTGCCTACACATTTTACACCGGGTCTCCCATCATGACTGATGTCATGGTGCACCCCGTACGTGGTATTACTTATTCGATTCTCCCATCATGATGGATGCCGTTTGGTGCATCCCGACACGTGGTATCACTTATTCGTTGTCTCCACCGCGTCGGATCGCTTAGTGCATCCCACACGGGTATCAATTATTCGGGTTTCCATCATACCTGGAGCGTCGCTTGGTGCATCCCGGTTACGGGTATCACTATTCGGTTGTTCCATCAGCGCTGGATCGCGTAGTGCATCCCCGGCACGCGGTATCAATTATTCGGTTCTCCCATCATGTCGACGCTTATGCAGTCCCACACGCGGGTATCAATTAAATCTGAGCACAGTCATCAAGACGCATGCCGATTGGTGCATCCGCCAGCGACATTCTTCAACGCCATACACCATCACGACGGATGCCGATTGGTGCATCCCGCCAAGTGGGACATTGAAAATTCTGGTGCTCTTCTGCGACTCGACTTGGCTTTCAGTGCATCCCGCCGCTGCCTGGCCTTCATAACATCTTAATCTACACTATGACTGATTCCGCTTTAATGAATCCCGTTTTTATTATTATTTACGCTCATTCTGCTGAATATCTCATTTCATTTCGCATTCACTCTCAGATCCACATTTAAGTGATGGATTCCTATTGATGAATCCCTACTCTTATTATTATTCACATTCATTCGGTTTTCAATATCACATTTCAAATCAGCTTTACTTTATGTGATTTCATTTTAGTGCAATACACGCACACGCATACATTTAGTATGTATGACAAACAATTAATAACAATCATTCAAATCAATATATATGCTGTATATATATCTTTCAGTTACTTAGCATTCATAACTGATCATAGTCACATTTCAATCTAAGGTCTACTAGATACTCTTTCAAAGATATACTAAATTATACTCTATCTCCAAATAGTCATTCACATATTCATTCACGTATACCTAGCCCATATACTACCTCAGAGATATTCCTATCATTTGTTATCATTTTCTCGGGTTATATGTGATAATGATCATATATAAATTTAATCATATTATGTGTTCATGAAAATTTTACCTTCATATTCATATTCATGTGTCAAGCCTCGTTTTCATTTTCCGATCACACTCATGTTTCATGAATCACATTTATATATGTTTCATTTTCTACATTTTCCTTGTTTCCATGCCTATTACATATGGCACTTCATATTCTGTGAAGTATGATGTCTATGAAATCACACCTCATTCATATAGCTCCTATTCCCCATGAATCTACTTTACTTAGGAATTGAAATCAATCCAATCGATCATCCAAAATAGTGTTGTGGCATTTTCATGCCAACCAGTCGGTTTAACACTGATTATTAATTTAGAAACAGTTCGTAGCTACTAATTTTTCTGGGTTCTAATCTAGATATTTGACACTGATCCTTGTATCCCTTTAAATAATATATAAGATGTTAAGGGTTCTATTCCAACTGGAATCACCCAATTGGAGTACCGGGATCTCAATAATATACGCTCCGAAACAACTCGGACTACTCTATGATCAACTGATGCAGGAAATGGGCTTGCACATAGCCCCACTTTGAGTGCATTTTTGAGCTATCTAGAGTCAGAATTTGGAGATACCTATAAAATGGGTTTGGTTCTCCTTGAAGTCTATTTTACGTAGCCACTTGAATCACTCAAATCGGATAAGAAATGAGCAAGTTATGGCTAAATTACAAAAACTGGTCGAAACTGGGAACAGAGTAGCAGTTGTACCGGTAGAACCCTAAGTTCTACCGGTAGAACTTGGCCAAAAATGACTAGAACCGAAGTTCCCACCGGTAGAGTTCAACTTAAATTATCCCCAGTACCTTTAATGTGTGTTTTCACATTTTTCATGTACTTTGATCCCCAATCATTTCTACACTTCAAACACACATCAAAACAATCTAAACCATCTGGAATCTCTTTTCTATTCAATTTCTTCACTATATCTTTCTTCAAAATCCATCATGGATTTATTCCAACTCCTTCTAATATGGGTTAAGACCCATACATAAACCAAACATGATGTTTAGTTAGGGTTTATTCTAAACCCTAACTCAAAGACTCTCACTAACTATGAATCATCCTAAAGGAGGAGACTCCTCATGGTTTATCTTTGTACCATATGGGTTTTGACAAACCCCAGTTCTTCAATCCAAGGTTAAGATAAATTTAATCACAAAACCTCAGTTTGGTGAGATACATTTACATATAAAGCTTGCAATTCCATGAAACTTAGCATAAAATCCAAAGCTCGATACCAAAATCCAAGCATCCATAATTAAGGTTAAGAGGTTCCATACCTTTTGGAGCTCGGGGCTTTGCTTGCCTTTCCTCTTTCTTCTCCTTTCCTTCTCCTTCTTCTCTCCTCTACGTTTTCTCCAAAAATGAGACCAATTTTGGTCTTTAATCCCATATTTGTTAAGGCCATGTTTGGGCTACACAAGAAACCATTTTATTTAAGTTTCCTTATTTGCACTTAAGCCCTTCCATTCATTCCAAATTTCTATTCCAACTTTCTCTAATTGCCTTGTATCCTAAAACCCTTTTTCTATTTACATTTCATTTTTAAACATTTCATATAGTAAACCTTAATCTTTCACTTTTATGACCACTGTGCCTCAAGTGGTAATGACCACTTTACCCTTGTCTCTAATTTTCAAGCTTCTGTCCAAATTTTATTTTCGAAAATTCATATTTAGCTGATAACATACCTTAAACAGTCTAAAACCGCTAGGTATATTTCGGGTGTTACACTTAGGTGCCATGTGGCATCCCCTTACCTGGTAAGTGCTTAACCACACCCCACGCCGAAAACGGAAATTCCACCACCTCGGAATCCAAATTCCCGACTGGGTAACTGAAGTTCGCGAGACGGTCAATAGAGAAATCCGTCATTATCCGAAATCAGAAAATTTCTATTTTACCTAAATTACTATTTTTCCTTTGGAGAAAATTGGATTTTCTCTGGTTTCACACTTCCCTTTCTCTCGATTCCTCCTTCATCTTCCTTCTTCTCCCCTTTTCTCCTTCAAACCGTGAAGCTCTAGTTTGAGAGACCAAAATGAAATGTTATAAGTTTGTCTCATCTCCTATTTAGTCTCAACTTTCCTTTACCAACATTTGGTCCCCCCATCTCTTTATTGGTAAGACAACTCTTTTGTTATTTCTATTATGGCCCATCTCTACTTTGATTTTGACTTTCATATCTATAATTACACTTAGTCCTCAAACACTTTGATATTTTAATCATAACTTTGAAGCCATTAAGAAAGGTTTTGATTTGGCTCACAATAAAAATATCTCCCCTTTAGATATCGCTTATCTCGCCACCCTTATACTCGCTTTTATACCGACATTAAACGCCAAAATATTCCTATGGTCGCCCACTCACATTGACCATGAAATATTCTAATTAATTTTCACAAAGTGGATTCTGTGCTCTCAAATCACAGTAAATCGGATTTAAAATCATTAAAATCGGAACCTTATTGTAATAGCGCATATTATTTCATTCACGCCTGATTCGCCTCCTGAAACTATCCAAACGGGATCAGCCACCCGCTTCTGCCGCAGATTCTATGATTAATTCCGACATTTTCGTATTTTCGCTCAATTTCAAAATTTCAAATGTGAGGTTCAATTTCCCCAGTCCGGAAATCACTATTCACTTAAATTCCAATTTCTTTCTAAATATCGCTTCAAAGTCATAGAACCGGAAATTTCTTAAAAATCTTTGCAAACCCTTCCATCCGGATATGTTAAGAAGAATTTCTATTCATTAGGCATCCGTGAAATTTTCGAAAATTTCACTTTAAGCCCAAATGATCTGAGCGCTTCTAAATTCTAATCTACTCCTGCCTATCATTGGACCTCTAATCAGCTTCAACAACTACTCATTATAACATTCAAGAATGTCATTTACAAGATTCGCTTGGAGTGTGTAGGCTAAAAGCAAAGTGGAGTTGTGAGCGTGGCTCAAAGTTTAGTATGCGGTGAAGTGTTCTAAACCTATTTTTTCAACACAGTGTATTATTATTATAAACTGTTTTACACTGGTATTTACTGGTTTTGAGTTGTAAAACCATAATTTAAAGAGCAAATGGGTTTCACGAACCATATTGAAAAAAGCAAGCATATGGTTTTGAATTATCGTTCATATTTAAAGCAAGCAAATAGTTTGAATATAAACTATGTTTCTACAAGAAGTGCTAAATGGCTGAGTTGTAAACCATATTTCAAAAGCAAGCAAGCGAGCAAGCAAAGAGAATATTTTCGAAAACAGGCCTAACTAAAATCCCTAGTTTTAAGCAAGCATACCGGTCAGAGGTATTCCGTACGTGCACCGTGGTGTTAGGATATCATTCATGCATTTTAGATTTGCCTGTCTGCAAACTTAGGTCATGCATCACAGATGAAGGAAACCGTGGCACGCATGTGGTGCAGGTAAGGAGCCTAACTAAATTATGGTGATGGAGACTCAGGTCAATTCCTCCATATTTACTGAAAAAGGAGGAGTGAAGTGTGCCTAGGCCCTTCCACACACACCCAGGGGGTAAGTGAGCTGATCCAGTCCAACACAAGATGGCAGATGCCCGTGCCCCGCTTTCACTAGGCGCGAAGCAAGAAAGGCCTGGGCTGGTCGATGATTTATACAGCTTTGAAAATCAATCATCTGGCATGTCGATTTCCAGGCTCCCGTGGTTTGTTTTAAGAAAACTGCTGAGCCTAGGCCCCGCTTATTTCAAACGAGCGGCTGGTTTCCAAGCCCCGGTGATTTTAAAGAACGGCTGAGCCTGTGCTCCCGCTTTATTTTAAAGCAAACGGTTGAGCCCGCATCCCGCTTTTATTTTAAAGCATGCTGGAGCCCAGATCTTGTTTATAAAAAGTTTTAGAAACTTTTAAAGCAAGATTTGAGAAAAGTTTATAAAACTTTTAAAGAAGAGAATTATAGTAAAGTTTTATAAACTTTAAAGAAAGAAGGTGAAAGTTGAAGCAAGCAAGAGATTTGAGAAAAGTTTAGAAACTTTAAAAGCAAAGCAAGCAAGAAAGGCTTATAGAGAATATCTTGTAAAAGAGAGTTTTACGGTTTTGAGATGTCTTCCGAAAAAGCAAAACATTTTATAAAGCATACACTCACTGAGCTCGTTTAGCTCATTATTTTCGTGTTTTAAAAACTATTTTCTAGGTACAGTAATCCTGGACAAATGAGCAGACAGGATTCTGGCTTGTATCAAATGTTGTAATTAATAATATTTTGTAAGGAAAATACTTTGAATCTCCTTGTATAATGATGGTGTATGCACGTAGGTGAAGTCATGGAAATGACAGCCCGAGCCCTCGAAGGATACTACTGGTTGTCGTATTAGGGAAAAAAAGTGTGTAAATTGTGTATACAGATCCGAATATGTCCTCACGGTACTGATATAGTTTAGATTTTGGCAAAATCCTGGGTTGAGAAAGAAAATTTTTATGTGGAGTCAAGAAGGTTATCGCCGCTTCACAGAATTTAGTCGTTGAGGTAACGGCCGGGGATTATGGGAGGGTCGGCACACTGCCGATAGTAGGGGTGGGTGTCAACCTAACACTCCTACGCGGTGTTGATCCACAACCGGTACTCACACACACCAAACATCAAACATCTAACACAAAGGTCGATTCAACTATGCACTCACACTAATTTCTAGGTTACTCCAATGCATATGGAATGCATGATACCAATTCCAACATATTCATGTTAATATATTCACATGCATATATATTAACATAATTAAATCATAGTGTTATGTTATGCAAATTCATAATCAATTACACCAAAATTAGCTCATTACGGGCTAATTAATTAAACACGAGCAATTCATTTTTTAATCACTCAAATCCAGTACATTTTCACAAAAAAATAATTGTCACTATTCGTGTTACTATTCACATTACTATTCATATTGTACTATCTTCACGTTATTCATTTCTACAACACACAAAATGGGCCAAAATCTCGGGATCTATATAAAACAAAAGGCACCTCAACCTTCACTGCCATTACCAATATTGTATGTCAAACATTAATTTACAAAACCCAAGACATCAGTCCCGGATCAAACCAAACTCAAGACACCGGATCGCTCAAAATAGTCCTAAATTGGCCATGACTGTCCAAAAATGCAGTTTCGAAATTTAGTCTGAATCGTCCGAAAACAAATTCAAAATTCAAATTTCGATCGGCCCAAAAAGGTCCCGAAAAATTCTACAATTCTACATCATCTAAAAAATCAGGATCGAATTTACGCCTTTCACGACTTCTGCCAATTCCAAACCATTAAATTTTTAGGCTAGAAATAACACAAGTAGGAAAAATTTCTTACCTTGTGAAGTTTGACAAACTCAAGATTTATGTCTTGACCAGCCTTCGTCACAGATCAACTTTGCTCTTCTCTCGTCGACGAAACCTAATGTCCAATTTTTCAGAATCAAAAAGAAATAAAGAAAGAAAATAAAAAATAAAAACATCACCGCACTTCTCTCCTTTACGCTTCCATCTCCGTTGTTTTTCTTTCTTGCTTTTTCGTTTTATCCTTTATTATCCTTTTTATTATTATTATTATTATTATTATTATTATTATTATTATTATTATTATTATTATTATTATTATTATTTTAGATATATGGGTTTATATTGTTTATTTGGATCTGCTTTTCCTAAATACTTATTTCTTTCTAGCCACTTTATTTTAAATGAACTTAGCCTGCCATTTCCCCACTTCCAATATTTTAGCATAAATCTGGCCCCTGGTCATCGGGTGACTTATATCCAGAAAATCGTAAATATTCGATCAATCAAATTCGACGAATTCTTCGGTCACTAGATTTCGAGACTAATTTAATCTGGCGCAACTGCTGGCCATCCAAGATCTAGAGAATTTCGGTTTTAATCGAAATTACTGCTTTATTTCATTTTTCTAAAATTCGAATTTTTCTCTATTTTACAACTCTTTCCAACTAATCCATCATACTATTTTCACAAATTACTAATATTTTATTGGTTCAAATGTTTTAATCTTCAATCATTTCATATGAAAATTAATAATCAATGAAAATGAAGTTTTTATATCATTTGACAATACATTTATCTAAAGATACCATTATTTACATTAAAGTTGTTTCAGATGATTGTACGATTGCATTCATCACATCCTTTCAGAGAGCTTTACAATTAAAAACCACCAACACCCCATAAACCAAACATCAAATTCAATCAATTTTTGGAAAAGTACTTTCCACACAATGACAAAGAACCTAAACAAATAAGTAGTTTGATTCTATAGAATTATTGTTAATATTAGGATTTTAAAATTAATTAGAGATTTATGCAATATTTTATTAAATGTATTTATTGTTAATTATTTATATATTATTTTAAAACATAAAAGATGAGAAAATAGGCAGCAATAACCTAATTTACGTGAAACCCTAAATTAAGAAGAAACAACAGATATGCATTTTCCAAACTCCGGGGTCCGCGACTACCCACAACCCACTTAATACTCATGAATGTTGGGTGACCCGACATTTCTCACGAAAATCAAGGTAGTCTCTTGTACGTGGGAGCCCTACCCAAATACAAAACCCGCATAAGGTTCGGTCTCCAAACAAAGGCAATATATCCAATATATCCAATCACATGAGTAATACTACCACTGTGGGGCCCACAAACGATACTTATAATACATACCAACTCAGAACTAACTATATACCAAGAAGTTAAGCAAGAGTTGCAACATTACTTATAATACATATATTAAAATTAGACATTTAATACATGTATATATCATCAACCAAAGCCACAACCCTGGCCCACCTCAATCCTTAGATCGAGCCGTCCCTCGCACGCTCCTCGTATCTCGTGCAACATCCTCGACGCGCCGACGCACGTCAGAGCGGAATCGCCTGCTGCCATTTCCACCTAAGCTGCCAGCAATGTTCCAAAATAAACATTCAAGCAAATACATGATCCTACTTTGAACGCCTAACTCGATCTCTCGCACTCGCCATCACCGACTCCCTCACACTCGCCTGCTCCTCGATGAGAACTATGTTTATTTGTTTCGCACAACCCTCCTACGTATATATATCAATCGTGGGCCGCCCGACGATTGGATATATTATTTGTTTGTGGACTAACTGATGAATATCAATTGGGTCATTCACGACTGATATTTTTAATTTGGACTATCCTCCCATAATTAATATTTTTATCAACCCTCCGAACTCGCTTTCTAGGACTCATATCTCTATGCACTCACTCCTATAGTCCTAGGGTGTTCCAGTGCATATGGAATGCATGTATGCCAATTCCAATACAGTCTAATTCACATGTAAATATATAAACATGCATATATTTACAAAACAATCAATTCACACAATCATGTCATGTAAATTCTCATTTCATACATCAAAATTAGTCAATTAGTTAATGATCAAACACAGCAATTTAGTTTAAATCACTGACCAAACACTACATTTTCACACAAAATATATTTTTGATAACAACTTCGGGAATATGAAACCCTGCTGTTTATCTGTAACACAATTCATCTGCTCACCTTAGAACCCGCATTTCCTGGCCATTTCCGACCTCATTCCAATCAATACATGATTTATTATACAAAAGCACAATTAAATCAACCCAAAACAGCCGTGGAGCAGTCACGGGCTGCCCCATTTTGGTTTCAAAAATTATATCAATTCGGTCCCAAGTTTTGGGACTCGTCAAACGCACCTCACTGCCTCATTCAACTCAAACATTCGTGAAAGATTTAAAAGAGGAATAAAACCCAAGTAGGAGAAACCTCACCTCTTGCTTATCAACTCCAATTTTTGGTGTCCACGCGTATTCATCCGCTGTGAACAACTTTCCTTCTCGGCCCGAAGACTTTTGACTATCCGATTTCCCGATATTCTAGAGAGAAGTTCGATCTTCTCTCACTAGAATCTCCATTTTTGGCTACTGCATAAAAATTCTGCTCCCCCACGTTTTTTTTTTTTGTCTTTCAATTGGTAAGACAATTTATCTACCATTTGTCTTTGTGACTTAACAATTTCATTAAGGTCTATTGTCTTCTTTCTCGCTGACATTCTAAGACTATCTCGACCATTCATTTTCATCATTTATCTACCATGTCAGCCTATGGCACATGAGTAATGCAGCTATATGTGACTTTCGTCGCATTGAAAATTGTTTTACTGCACTAGTTCCATGCTCAAAATATAAATCTGATGTCTCTAATTCGACGAAATTTTACGGTTAATAGATTTCACAGACGATTCTAACTTTAAACCATTTCAACATCCGAGATCTAGAGTATAAATTTGATTTTTAACTAAATAAATAATTTTGTAATCGAAATTAATGATTTGTCTTTTTTCCGTAAATTAACTTCTGTCTTACAGATAAGAAATCAACTATTCCAAATTTATATTGATTGTTAATTTATAAAAAAATCACAAACCTTAACACCTAATATTTATAAAAAATCCATGAATGTGTTATCACAGGAAACTTTTTGAGTCAGGTCAAGCAAAATTGGGGTCACCCTGCTCTAATAATATGAATATTGTCTTTAAATAACTTTAATTATTTATTCAACGATAAGATGGCTTTTCATGAATTTTCATGATAATGACAATGTTAAACCATTTTTTTGCCACTTATAGCCACAAAAGGTTGTTAAAAATACCGGCCATTCTGTGGCTTCTAGCAACAAAGAGATTGATTGATAAATTCTTATTTGAAAAATAAAAAATGTCATTATAATAAGATATATAGATAGATGAAAGGTCGTGGAGACCTCACTAGTGAAAATCATCACCCACCAACCATATATGCTTTTACTACCATCTAAGAAAACCCTAATCACAAAAAAAAAAAAAAAAAAAAATCCTAAAAGACAAACATATGATGATCAACACCTGGGAAGTGAACAATGAAACCCATATCCCATTTCCAGATAATCAAACTGAGCCCATATAAAATCATTGTTTTTATTAATTTGGTGAGGATTCTCAGCTAAATGAAGTGACCCAAACTAAAACTTTCTCATCATGCGAATTTCAACTAATTAAAGGATTCAATTTCAAACTCGAAAAGTACTATAGAAAAGAAAAAATAATGGTAAGAAAAATAATTTTCTCATGTTTAATTTCCATTTATAGAAACATGAAAGAAAATTAAATAATTAAATTTCACATATTTTCAAATTTCTAGTCCTTATATAATAAAGAAAAATAAAATAGTTTGAATAAAATATATAAAATTAATTTATTAAGTCTAAAACCTATTTCTGAAAATAAAACCACTTTATATATTTAAAAATAAAAATATTTGCCATCTTATTGCTTTGGCTCTAATATGAGGTTTCTTGAAACAGTCCGTTAACATACTTTAAAATGCATTTAAGTCATACCGCATCCAAATTAATCTTTATATGAGTCCGTATTTTTGATCACTGTGATCCAGAAATCCCTACCTACGAGTCACAACTCCGCACTCTCACGACTTTAATCAAGACCACTAGTTAAGGTGAGAGACCCAAATTATCCTATCCACATTTGACAGGATTATATTATCATCCTATTCTCTTGACTTTTAAGACAAATATATATATATATATATATATATATATATATATATATATATATATATATATATATATATATTTGAATGCAAATTCAATGATGAATTGATGATATCTATATTAAATCTAAATTTTATAAACTTTAGCTTTTAGGAGAAGCAACTGCTTAACATGCCAGATAGAGTTTATTTGACAAAAGTGTTCTAAAAGTTTCAGAGTCATCTCTATACAATTTATTCTGATTTGGGTTAAACAATATCTATAATGATTATATGTAATTCATCTTATTTATTTATAACTTGATTTGGTTTATTTTGATATTTATACTAAAACTGCAATCATCCATATTTTTTTTTTAAATAATCTTTCACACTTCACTGCCAAGAGATCAAAGCCTCAGATTTTGTTCCAAAACAGTCAAACAAGATCTGCAGTAAATAATATTTGACAACTGTATAATTAATATATCTATAACTGAACAAGACAATGATACGAACAGCGAAATATGTTATCGTACAGAGTTCAATCTTATTCCGTTACTGGGTAATTTTACAAACAATGTAACAAAGAACTATTCGCAGCAAGTCAATCTTATTATAGTTAATGTAATACTCATACTCATCGCACCGAATATTCGGAACAGTTTGGTTTCAAACAATGGCATGAGTTTTGGAGAATATTTGACGTTTCGCAAACGGTGGTCATATCGCCAATAAAACAAAAAACATAAAAAACGTTCAAAACAATATCCATATTAATACATAAATCGTCATCCTTTCGCAATTTCGAGAGGTTAGTAACCACCGCACCATCGCATAGACCGTCATATCGACTCGCCATACGCACACATTCATGACACTGAACTGTTTCGTCCCGCTTATACATCCACATCAATATCATAATAAACAAACGAATACGCAATCATTATAAACATTATAAACCAAACACTACGAATAACACCACAAACGGTAACGACGAACGAAGATAACCGTTAACAACGAGCGGTCGAAAACATGGAGAATGATCTGGTAACCCGATAGAACCATTTTGATTACGACAAAACGATAAAGAACAATCAACCAAGATTTTTAAAGCAAATACACTTTAGCCGGGAAAACGAATAGCGTCAACAACATCGATAAATTATTAATGGTATCGATTCAAACAACAGTTTTGTTTCTTCCACCATCAACGCTTCAATTTAAAGAAAATTATTATGCTGAACGAATATTCGAATTTCGCCGCGTCTTCGTCGCTCGGACAACCATTTTAATCATCCGCTGATGCTATACAATATTTTAGGCATTTCACAGGATCCTCCACACACAATCATATGATATCCATTTAAAGTCCCAGCTCAGAATCTCATAATTTTTTCCCCGATTTCACGCTTATAACTGGGCTTTTCTTTGTCCATTTTGTCGGCCATAACATTATTCCTCATTCCTTTCATAGTTTACGCTTCCAGATTTAACCCTTTGCAGACTAATAATTCAAACACTCAAGTCACCCAACATTTACATATCACCCCACCTGAATATAGCAAAACAACTAAGAGAACTTTAAACGCCATCTTCAAACACGAATCTTGAATAGTTTACGTTGGCTTTTTAAGCCTATAAAAAATTTTTGTTTTCAGAACTTATGATTCTTGAAAACAAGATAAAAACCACCATGAGTATGATTATCAAGCCAAAGTATTTCAATCTCATCCAGATTAAGATTTTTTCACGAAAGAAACATCCGGAATCAATCTCGCCGCATCTTCACATCAAAGAGAGAGAAACAATACATCTCGGAAATATTTTACCAATATATGATCAAAGATTTGTCAACGCCAGAGAACCATCGCTTCCAATACTGATGCTTGCATTTGTGAAAGCAAGTTTTTAAACATTAAACGAACGATAAAGAACAGTCGAGGCGCGCTTTATAAGGTGTCGTTTATTGAAAACGATCCAAACCGAAACTCTCGACGATTTTCGCCAGAATAATATTTTTATTCAAAAGCTTTAACCTTCCACATCATTATTAAAAAATATGAACTTTTATATTTTCCGTTTGCTTCGCGCTTTAATGATTCGTAAACCTTTCAAATCTCGTTGGTTTTATTTTACCGCTGTTCTTTCCTTCAACAGCAAAACCCACAGTCCCTCCTTCCAAAGTCCATAACATTTCAAAATCCTCAAGTAAGTGGCATCAAAACTTTATAATACAGGAGCCTAGGCTCAACCGCATGCTTTAAAAATAACCACGGGAGCCTGTGCTCAACCGTTTGCTTTTAAATCTCTACGGGAGCCTGGGGCTCAACCGTGCATCCAATCTCGCGGAGCCTGTGTTTCAACCGCACCCACATGATTTTTCAAAACTCGTATGATCATGCTTATAAATCCATCAACCACTCGGAGGCCTATACTCGCTCTTCATTGTATTCTAGTTGAACACAGGAGCCTGTGCATCGACCGTGCCGGTGGAAGGACCTGTGTCCACATCACCTTTTTCCGGTAAATATGGTGGAATTGACCTTGTGTCGCCTCACTATACTTAGTTTTGAGCTTCCAACCTATATACACCCCAGACGCGTCACTGCCTCTTTAAATGTCATGATGCATGACCTACGTTTGTCGACCAAGTAAAACTAAAATGCATGTATGATATCCTAACACGGCATTTATGTGATACTCTAACTCAGTATGTTTGCTTTTAGAACTAGGATTTTGAATAGTTTGCTTACAAATATTCTTTGTTTGTTTGTTTATTTGTTTCGTTTTTAAAAATGGTTTACACTAAAACCATTTACTTATTTGCTTGAAAATGGTTTAATTCAAAACCATTTGTTTACTTGCTTGAAAATGGTTTAATAATTCAAAACCACATTACTACTTGCTTACAAATGTATGGTTTAAATCAAAACCATTTTACTTGCTTTCTAAATTCATCAGTTGTTTTTAAAAATGGTTTACAATCAAAACCATTAAAATGTACTTAAAAAGTGGTGCTAATATAAATATAATATTAATTAGTATTTGAAAATGAGTTTAGAACACCTACTCTTTGCTTGCTAAACTTAAGTTACAAGCTCCACAATTTTCCCCGCCTTTGCTTTTTAACCTACACTCAACCGAATATTTAGAACTAAGCAAGTTTCCGACGAAAGAATGAGATACGCTACGTTTTTCATCGAGTTCCAATCTTATTTTGAACTTCTAATCATTTAGTAAGGTTCTATACTCATCGGTGTAATAATTAGCCTTAATATCAAAAATACAACATTCGGGGCATTTGAGCACACCTGCATCGATACACACTCTAGACCCGTAATCTTATTGAGTCAGATTCTCACAAGCCCACCGCACAGTTGACCTGCATCGGCACAAAAGTTGGACTCTCTAGTGGGTCGGTGACTCGGTACAGCCCCTGGTGACCACCAAAGCATACCCGGGAATTTGCCTAGAATTGCTTCTTTTGCCACTTTGTACCAAACCTTCATACAATCCTACAATCCACAATACCTCAAAATTCATCATGGACCCATCCAAAACAACTCCATAATACTAGACGGTGGTTTGGAACTCATACCACAAAACCCAGGTAAAGACCCCAGACTCACCAAAGGTTCATCAATTTTCTGAAAAATCAGACTGATGATTCCATGTTTATTTTCACTAATCAGTACACCCACAAAAACCTCAACAAAAATCTATGCTCAGTGATCTCTTCCAAAACTTAGATAAAGCTGAGTAAACTATCCTCCAACCAAAACCTTAGGAATTAAAATACCCATGATTTCAAGACAAACATACCTTGGTTTTGGTCTTCCTTCCTTCTCCTTCTTCACTCTTCTTCCTCTTGTTTTCCTCCCTTCTCTCCCATAATGCATTTTTGCTCCTAGCCTTTGGAGACCAAATGTGAATTTTTGTTTGTCTCCCTTTATAATATTAACTTCCACTGCCATTAAGTCCTTCATTCCTTTACTTAAAATCAACTTATTTTATTTATTATGGCCCATCTCTACTTTGATTATGACATTATGTCCCATTTGGAACACATTATTTGTCTCTTTCTTCTAGTATCAACATCCTGCTGATTTAAATTTGATTATTTCATAGTGTTTCATTTTATTTAATAATACCCAAAATATTATGCCCAATTTTATGTCGACACGCTCCTACAGCTTACATGTAATCGTACACTCTCTTGGGACGTATGCTACAATTCCTCATCCGGTGCCCTAAACCGGCATTTCTACGAGATTTTTGTTGTAATTTTTCCGAGCTATATCATTTGCGATTTTGAGGCGTTTTGGCAATGTCTTATAGCAATCCTTAATTCATCATCGTTGTTCACCGCCGAAGGAAGCTCACTGTGCCTTCATCTTCTATTCCCATGATCTTCTTCAATTTCATTCTCCTTTGCTTGTTCCTTAATTCCTTTATCTTTGCCGCTGGAGGGTCGATTGGGCCTGGCTCTGATGCGATCTTCTATGCACAAATGATGCCAATCACATCCCAAATGTTTTCTTTCTTGTTATTTCTACAATTTGGGGGCTTTTTTTATCCTGTTTGGTTGGTGAGAAAAATATGGAAAATGGACAGATCTTGAGGGTTTGAATGTGAGGTTCTGTTTGGGAACCAGAAGAAAAGGGTTGTTTCGGTTTTTCCCTTCTGATCTTCTCTCTCACAAGTGGGTTTTCCCATTTGTTCATTTTTAAAGAAACAAAGAGAATGAAGTTTTGATCTCGAATTTTGCTTGAACTATGGAAATGTATGCGCGAGAGAATTCGAACATGCTAATGGACTTTGAATTCTAAATTTTGAACCCTAGGTTTTTCTACGCTTACTCTTTTTTACTTTTTTCCCTTGTTTGGTTGCTTCGCCAGAAAATTTGAGGAATGTGATCAGTTTGGAGCATTGAGACTAAGATTTTATATGTGAACTTCAATGTGATGCAATGTCATTGCACTTAATTTTCCCCCCCAAGCCACACGAGAAACTTTGGAGTAAAGGCTTGTTTGGTATTTTTCTAAATGGTGTGGGGGATAAATGCACCATCACAAGGCATTGACAAGTGTGATCCTAGGCAATTTTCGTCAGTTGAAACATCAAATTTTAGACATTTTCATTGAGAACTTTACAGAAGAATAAATTTTTTTTCCTTTTGAGATCTCATAAATTCAGAAAATGTGATTTCAAAGTGGTTGAACCAAACATACCCCGTGAGACCCCTGAAACTGTATTTCATAAGAAAGTGATGCGGTAAATTTCGGTCAAAACTGAATTCTTTTCTAGATCTCGATTTACCTAAACGGACTTCACCGTTTGGAATCGTCTCGCTAAATCTAGCTAATACGTCAATTTCGCTGGATTCCGAGGTGGTCGGAAATTCAATGCTGAGAGGCGCTGGAGGTTCCGATGACACATGGCAAGGCAAGGGGATGCCAAGTGGCAGGATTAGAGGGCTGCCACGTGGAGGAGACCAAATGCCAACCATTAGCATGTCCTCATGAGGACACATGGCACCAAGAGGAGATCCATGGCTCACACTGAAGCCATGTAAGAGCATGATGTCACAAAGAAGAAAACAAGAAATTAAAAGAAAAGATGGAAATTTGATAGCTGATACAATTGTTCAAAGGAGGAGAGTTTCCTTGACCTATTAATGCTGAATGCCCAAAAAGAGGGAGAGAATGGGGAGAAAAATGAAAAGGTGAAATGAGATGAGAAATGAGAAAAAAGGAAAAAGAAAAGCAAAAAGAAAAGAGAAGAAGGAAAGTAAACTAGAATTTTAAGGAGAAGACATCATCTTCTCCACTTTCATTTTCTCTTTCTCTGGCTTTGACGGCGTGGGTCGGGGAGTGTAGCTTAGAGAGAGTCTGGCTTCTCTCAAGATCTACGACGATCGACTGCTGGCTCGCTTCAGCCTGAAGAGGCAAAGTCAGTCTACACGCCGAGGGCTACTTCGGTGAGTACTCTGATTGGGAGTTTCGATAAACCCGAGGAAGGTAGGGTTTTTTCCACTTGTTTTACTTTGTGCTTAAGGTTATGTAATGGATGGGGATTTGTTGAGGCCCTGGATGGTTTCGTGGCTCTCGCCCAAAAAGCTTGACCGGAAGTTAAGAGTCCCTAGAGTGTTTGGACATGAGTTCACTAGACTGCTTCGGGGTGTTTTGTTGATGGAGGGTTTTGCGTTCACGCGCTATGAGAAAATAACATGTGGTGTGAAATTGTGGCTGTTCCAAGACGAACCGTCGGATTGTGCCTTAGCCCATGTGAGCTGCTTATGTTATTATAAATCGAATACTATGTGATGTATGGGAATTAGTTATGTTGATACGCATGATTTATATATTAGCATGTGTTGAATGTGTGTGCCATTGCATCGCACTCTAGGTGGGAGTAACCCAAGTAGGGAAATTCCACCATCGCTTGCTCACCCCGCCGTGGACTATTTTAGGTACCGAAGACGCCATTGTATAGAACGCCCGGGCCTTAGAGGCGTAAGAACGCCAAGATGGCCTTATCTTCAGTATTTTCTTGTATTTTGTAAAATTCTGGGCAAGAGACCCAGTTTTGTATACATTGTAATCAAAGACAATTGTAAATAAATCTTTTTGTATAAAATACATTTATGAGCGAGATGTAGGCCCAAGTGGCTATTTGTATGGTATTGTCTCATGACATGAGACTTGTAGATTGCGGTCGACGGTAGCTCAACTTGACCCCTAAGCCTGTATTGGCCACAACATTAAGATTTATGTTAAGGTAAACTACTACCTTGGGCTCTTGGTGTAGAGTTAGGCAGGACATATACCTAGACTTGGTGGGAAACGAGATCATACATCATTGTGCATTTTGTGAATTAAATGTGATGTGATGGTATAACATGCTCATATATGTGAATTGTGTGAAATCAGATGTTTGGTGATTAGCATTGGGAAATTGTTGAACACTAGGGCCGAGGAAAACACAACCTTAGATACCAGACCAAGGTAATGGGCCCAGAAAAACAAGAAATAACTTAAAAAAAAGTATTTTCGACAAGGTCTAGCTTTAACAGAATGCACGGTTTTGTGGAATTCGAAAATTTTATTCGCGCACAAGGAAAGAATTGTAATTAAAGTCTAGAAATTTAGAAGTGGGTAAGAGTTGTGGTACAAGCCACAGACTTTAGGAGAAGAAGGTTATTATATCTGAAAAAAAAAAATTTCTGGACAATTGTTTTAGTTTTCTTGAGGAAAAGTAGATTGGTACAAAACCCGAAGGTTGTTCCAGCCATGTATGAAAAGAGTTAAATTCAACTCTGGGGTCTCAAAGTTTATGTGAAGCAAAGGGGTTAGGCTATCGATCAATGAAAGAAGTGAAGTTAAGGCCGGATGAAAAAAAAAAATTGCTCGCAGTTAGGACCTGTTTGAGGTCGCGACATGGATTCGAGGTCGCGACCTGGTGTGCTTGGACGTGAGGTCGCGACCAGAAAGGACGCCGCGACTGGTTGGTGCGCAAACAGGTCTCAGACGGACGATTCGATTTTGGCTGGGCTGACTTGATGCCGCGACATCAAAGTGAGGTCGCCACGAAAGTGGTCGCAAAGGAGGTTGGCATACTGGCGCCGCGACGAGCAGCGGGGCCGTAGTCACGGCCGCGACATCATCAAGCGAGGTCGCCATACGGGCAAATGGCGTGACAATAAACGCACTTCGCGACATGAACTTAAAGCCATTACGGGCGATACAGGAGGTCGCGACATCGCGGGATGTCACGGATACAGGCAAAGGGCTGGGGTCGGGTCATCGCTATTATCGGATTCGAGGTCGCCATACGGACAAAGAGCTCGGAGGTCGCGACATGAAGACGATGTCGCCATACCAATATCTCTCCACTTCACGGAACGCTGATGCCGCCATGTTACAACCCCGTCAGTGGCTTCCGACGGTGAGAGATCGCGCACCGCACATCATGATGTCGCATGACGGCGTTTCGGTCACATCGGGCCATCGCTATTACCGGCAAATAGATCGGATACAGAGGCGCATACACTTTCGGATGCATTCGCGCACTGATACATGATCGCACATCGGACGATGCATTGCGTGACTCACGACTGGCGACTGCACGCAGTGATCACGATCACCAACCCCCCCGGCGGATTAGGATCGCAAATAACGCTTGGATCAATCGCTCACGGACACCGTTTATGAACACCGTCATGGGATGAAAAAAAAAAACACTTCTCGGTGTATGAATAGTGTCTCGGGGCTGTGTTTGAGCCTTAGGGATACTGCATTGAAATTTAATTTGCCATTGACTTGTGTAGATGGCTAGTAGAGGACAAGGACGTAGAGGACGTCCACAGGCACCGTGGGTCGACCCACCGACATTCACCTCAGCCTCACCAGACTGATCGCAGCATGCCTCAGCCGAGGCCGTAGGTGTCGGCGCGGCCGCGACGCACGTGACAGCCACAGGTCAGGAGGTCCTAGTAACCTCCAGAGGTTTAGAGCACACCATCCTCCGACGTTCAGGGGAGATCCGGCTGGTAGCACCATTGGTTTATGCAAGATTGGAACATATCGAGGCGAGATCACCCGATACTACCAGGATCGATTATCATTCCAATAGAGGGCAGGTCTCATGGTGGAGGACATGGGTTAGACCCTAGAGACTTAGAGGGTTATGACATGGACGAGTTTCGTGAACTGCTCATGTGGGTACTTTCCAGAGATCAGGCATGGCGCTCAGAGTCTCGAGTCGCCAGTAAGGATGACTGTGATGGACTACGTGGGCTAGATTCACGTAGCTAGCCCGATTTGGCCGATGATTACGGGCCGACATTGCCAAGGTTAGGAAATTTGAGAATGGGCCAGTTGTCCATTCAAGGTGATCGCGACTTCGCCACGGGACATGGACTCCATGGTCGGACGCCCCACCATGGTAGAGATCAGGATCAGGGCACTTTCGATATAAAAAGCGTTGGTAGCAAAGAGGGAGGACCACCTTCTTCGTTCGCCGCTGGGAAGAGGCGTATGACTTCGCCACACGGTTTCGTGACCAGCCGATTTGGGCGTTTAGTCGTGCAAGGCAGCGAGTGGCGTTATTTCGCCGATACTGGCACGCGAGATCGATCCCAGAGACAGTGATCCAGATAACCTCTCATGATGTTGCCCAATATCTTCCATATAGAATAGGATGATATTATCTTCTTCCAGCACCTGTGATACGGGAGAATCAGGGTTTCAGTTTGAAGACATATAATTTCACAAATGTAATGTGAAAGAGTGGTCAGCCAAAAATATGACTCATGAAGTGATTTTTAATGTGGTACGGATGTTATTTCGCCATACCATATGAGACGTGGATTGTCCAGAGTGTGATCTGTATAGAGACTGAGCGTCAGATTACAAGATGCAAAGCAAAGTTCTTCACCTCTCAATGAAGATCGAGGCTTATAAAACGACAAAACCACTGGCTCCGCTACATCCTTTATGTCGATCAGATGTCCGGCCCAATGATAACTTCGAGAAGCCGATATGGATGTTCTTCCTAGAGATAGGGTGAGAGTTGACCGATAGGCCGGATTATGCCATGTGCACGGTGACATCACGCGAGTCATGGGTGCACGGTATGGTCGCTCACCACTCAGGGATGGGTCGAAGTTAGCCCGGGATCACGTCCAACGAAGACTCACGCTAGGAATCGAAATGAAGAAAAGTAATGTGTCAGTAAAGCGAGAAAGGGGCTAGGTAACTTTTAAGGCGAAACCCGAGTTAGGTACTGAGACCCAAGGGTAGTATCCGAAAGGTCCTTGCTGTAGAGGCGTAAGAGACCGAGGAGAAACTAATTTCAGATGGTAAGACCCGAGGAGAAACTCGACTTCAGAGTGGGTGTAAGAGACCGAGGAGCGATCCCGACTTCAGATGGGTGTGGTGAGACCCGGAGATGTCCCAAATTTCTCAGAGGGTAAGAGGACCCGGTAGATGTCCCAAATTTCAGATGGGTAAGAGACCCGGGAGGATCCCGATTCAGGTGGGTGTAAGAGGACCTGGAGATTGCCCCACTTCAGATGGGTGTAAGAGACCCGGGGAGATGTCCCAAATTTGTGATGGTGTAAGAGACCCGGGGAGATGTCCCAAATTTCTGTATGGGTGTAAGAGACCAGGGAGGATCCCACTTCAGGTGGTGAGACCCGGAGATATCCTGACTTGTGGGTGTAAGAGACCCGGGGAGCAATCCTGAATTTCTGTGTGGGTGTAAGAGACCCGGGGAGCGATCCCGAATTTCTGTATGGATATAAGAGGCTCGAAGTGTAGGCCGAAAAGTTCTATTGCCCGAGAGAGAAAACAAACGAACATGGTTATCACCCAGACTTAGAGTTGAGTGATAGGAGTCGGGAGAGACTCGAGATGAGGAAATACGGACATGGTTATCACCCAGACTTAGAGTTGAGTGATAGGAGTCGGGAGAGACCTGATGCAACATTTGGCAAGGTTATCACCTGCACTTAGAGTTGAGTGATAGGAGTCGTGACTCCGAGATGAAAACAAACGGACATGGTTATCACGCAGACTTAGAGTCGAGGATGTGAGTCGAGAGTGACTGAGATTTGGATACCCAATGGAAATTTATCTGGGTGTTGGTGAACCGGCAAGGACTCAGTTTATGGATGTCATTCATGATTGTGGATTAGTCAATCATTCAGGATGGTCAGATTTTGCCTTGGAGAGGTCATCGCTACACACCAAGCGGGTTAGTAGGGTCAGATATGCACGTGGTTGGATATGTGAGGAGTGCACTTTGACGAAATTCTTTAAGGGGGAGAATGTGTGACCTCTGAAAATCCAGATTTCATAAGAGCTGATAAATGGTAATTTCGGTCAAAATCCAAATTTTTTCTAGATTCTGATGACGAACGGGACTTCACCGTTGAACTGCCTCGCAAATCTAGCTACCACGCTAATTCACTGATTCCGAGGTGGCCTAAATTCACGCTTCGAGACATGTGTGGCGTCTGATGACACATGGTACAAGCAAGGGATGCCAGGGCAGGATTAGAGGGGTCACACGTGGAGGAGAGACCAAATGTCAACCATTAGCATGTCCTCATGAGGACACATGGCACCAAGAGGGATCCATGCTCACATCGAGCCACGAAGAACATTTGACGCCATGTTAAATAAATTAAGAAATTAAAAGAAAAAGATAAATTGATAAACACACAACTGTCTCGGTGGAAGGAGGAGGAAGCCCTCCTTGGACCCATACGTTGAATGCCCAAAAAAAGGAGGAGAGAATCGATAAAATGAAAATGTAAATGAGATGAGAAATGAGAAAAAGGAAAAAGAAAGTAAAGCAAAAGAAAAGAGAAGAAGTGAGGCAAACTCAGAATTTTAAGGAGAAGACATCATCTTCTCCACTTTCATTTTCTTCTGGTTGGTTTTGACGGGCAAAGGGCTGAGACGTGGGGTTTTGCAGAAAGTCTGGCTTCTCAAGATCTACGACGACGTGACCGTTGGCTCGCCCCAAACAAGAGGCAGTTATTCACACGAGGGCTACGGGTGAGTGCACTTGACTGGGGAGTTTCCCGACAACCCGAGAAGGTAGGGGTTTTTCCTACTACTTATTTCTCATGCTTTGCATACATGTGAATTGGATAGATTTGCCGAGGCCTGGATGGTCGTGGCTGCCCAAAGCTTGGACCGAAAGTTAAGAAACCCTAGAGCAGCTGACAAATTAACACTGTTGAAGAGCAAGCCTGTTTGAGCCCAGCTTCCTCTTCCCTCCTTTCCTCCAAAATATCCATAAAGTCAGTCTCCAAGATAAACCCATCGCTCCTCCCATGCAGATTTGGCTATATATTATTATAAACCGGCACATGATGTATGGAATCTAGTTGTGTTGATATATGCATATTGACAGGTGAGTTAGCATGTGTTGAATGTGTGCCATTGCATTGCACTTAGCGGAGTAACCCAAGATAGGAAATCTCCCACTACCGGGCTTTGCCTAACTCCGCCGTGGGACTACTTTTGTGCACCTCAAGACGCCGGGACAGAACGCTCCGGGCCTTAGAGGCAAGAACCGCCAAGATGGCCTTATCTTGTATTTTCTTGTATTTTGTAAAATTTCGCAAGAGACTCAATAGATAAATTGTAATCAAAGACACTGTAAATAAATCTTTTTGTATAAATATATATTTTATGAGTGAGATGCGTAGCTCAAGTGGCTATTTTGCACAGCATGGTCTCATGACATGAGACTTGTAAATTCTACGGTTGATTCGTAGTCACCTGACCCCTAAGCTGGGGCTGTCAAGACACTTAATAAGCTCTATACGCAGCTAATGCATTATGGAAACAAAACAACACTCAACATACATTTTCCATTTTCTTCCTTATATTTTCCTCAACCAAACAGATCGCTTTATCTTTTTACATTCATTTTATATCTTATTTTCATTAATGATTCAGATTCAATTGGGTCAAGGGAAGAAGTGAGAGAGATGTTCTTCCCATTATTGTGTTCAGAAGTTTCCGTCGATACATAGTGAGTTGGCATTCTTGTTTTTAATTTTGTTTGTTTTTCTCTCGATTGTTTATATCACTCATGTGATTTTTTTTTGTCTTTGATACACATCGGGGGATGATTGGGTAAACATATCTAATAGTTGTGATGGCAATGGGTCCTATTTAAATGGATTTAGATTCCTCGCCCCATCCCCATTGGATTTAGATTTTTTTTAAAGCCGTGAGGTCCAAAGCGGACAATATCCACATGGTCGGGTCAGTCATATTAATGTGGTTTGAGTTAAAGGCCAAGTAAATGCCCGAGTGGGAGCAGAAATGCTCGTTACGCTATATCTTGGGTATAGGGTATTTTTATAATTGTCACATCCAGTGGTTATTATCAATCCAAACAACCCCTATGGAGCCATAAACCTAATTTTCTGTAACCCAAACAACCCTTGGCAGTGAGCTATAAATGCGCACTTGGGCTCCCAAACAACCCCTAATACAAAGAAATGCACTTGGCTTCCAACAAATTTAATATAGCATAATACAGAATTTGGCTCCCAAACAGCCCCTAATACAGAAAAATGGAGAATTTGAAGCCAAACAGCCCCTTAGTTAGAATTAAACCAAAGTAGAAAAAACTTCTACCTCTTGGAGCGTAGTAGAACCGAAGGAGGTCTCAAGAACACCTCCCATCCTAAAATTTGATTTCCCCTAAATCTCCCTCCCGGGATTTACTGCAAACCTCATTTTGGTACCACACGTAACCTCGTCGAGTAGATGAACTCCTCACTTTGGCCTGGAGCAAATTCGACCAAGTGAACTCCTGTGGATTGAGTAAGAATGCCGGGAATTGCCTCTCTTTCTCTCCTGCCTCTCATGGTTTTTTCCTTCCCAGAACTCTGACCCCTGGTCCCAAGTCCCCCACTTAAACTTAAATGAGTGGCTCACGTCGCGCCACTTGTCTGCGGCATGTCTGGGTTCGTTTCTGTCCCAAAATAATTTATTTTGTCCCGGTTTGAGTTCAAATTATTTTAAAATGAACTTTACTTAAATTGTGTTCCAAAAATAGGATTTTTTTTTTCTCAAAAATAACGTTTTTTGCGATTCTCTAAACACCCACATGGAATACCGCATGAACACTCAAGGTAAGCCATGCAGTTACAACCTAGTAGCGAACCGACCTACCATCTCAAGTACCTTTGAAGGCTCGACATAAATCTCGGCCACTCGCTTTCCGCTTTTGTCAACTCCGACTCATCCTCTCTTAGGCATCACTTCCTCTAATAAGACATGATCCCCACCCTTAAACTCTATAGTTGTCGCCATGTTGTCGGCATAGCTCTTCACCGGGCCTGAGCCATGAGAAGACGTGCTTCAGATTTCAATCCACCTTCTCAAAGGTGTTCTAACAAAACTGACATGTAGCGGTTCCCTTCCTCCCACCTTGTCCTCCACAAACCCGAGATCACATACTCCCACATGTCTCCATGGTGCCCATCCATGTTCACTGAACTGGCTGCTGTAGGCTTAATCCACCATGGGTAACAAAGATTCCTGCACTCTCAGATCATGGGATGCATGCTCGTAACATGTCTCTAAAGTCCTGATGTCCTCTTGACTGACTCATCACTAGGATGAAAAAAGTTGTGCTCACTTTCCAACTGTCCCATGGATTGTCAACTTTTCCAAGAGCCTTAACTGGATCCCATCCATAACAGATATTGGTACTATGCAATCAGATAATTTCAGATATTAACTCACAGAGAATGCTCTCCATGAGTAAGGTCATCCACACAAAAAAGGTTCAATTGGTAAAATCACTCACACCACACCCATGATTATGCTCAGGGGATATCCTGAAACAAATAAAACCACTGATATGCTCCTTAATTTCCACTCGCCTACCTCAAAGGGCTGAGTAATCCCGCTGGGCCTCTCCGTGCTTAGCCTTTACTTGTTGACACGTGAGACATCGACGAACAAAGTCTGCAACATGTTTCTTCATCCCCACCCAGACACTGACTATCAAGATCATGCATTTTTGAGTCGCCCAATGTGGCAGCAAATTTAGCTGTGGTAGCAAATTTCCTTCTCTGAACCCCTGAGATCTCCTCTCTCGTGATCTATCGACTGGGGAACCACAACCCGTCCCTTATACCCGGCATGGCCCAACCTTTGTCACTTTGTGGTCTGACTCAGATCTGTCCCCGGCGTGACACACAACTCTGTGGTTCCCGCTCGAACTTGATCACTCTCCCGCTTAGTAGGGAGGCATACCACTAAACTCCTAAAGCACTCTGAGTTTCACCCCCTGTAGTTGCAACCCTGAATCGTCTGCCCAACAACCTCGAAAATATCTACCACTCGAAGCCACATTAACTAACACTGGTGGATCGGTATGCATCAGTTAACACATTTGCCTTACCAGATGGTAATGCAAAGTGTAGTCATAGTCCTCCCGTATTCCATTCACCGCGCCATTTCATGCCGAGGTCCCCACTGTAAAACGCATTCTCGTGACTCTCGTGTTTTAAAACACTCGAACCGCTTCACCGATAGATAGTGGCACCGCCTTGAAGGCAAAGACAATGGCCATCAACTCCATGTCATGTATAGGGTAACTCTGCTTATGGTTCTTTAATTGCTGAGAACCGTAAGCTACTACCCTCCTGGACTGCATCAAAACACATCACAGTCCTTCCTTAGAGGCATCATAATACACCGTGTACCTTTGTCCCCTCAATGGAACTATCAGTATAGGAGCTGAAGTAAGCCTCTTCTTCAATTCCTGGAATTCCTTCTCACACAAGTCATTCCATTCAAACTTGATCTCCTTCTGAGTCAATCTCGACATAGGTGCAGCTAACTGGGAGAAGTCCTTAATGAACCTCCTTAAATACCCTACCAATCCCAAGAAACTGTGTATCTCGAAGACTAACTTCGGTCTCTCCCAATTCATAACTCCAACCTCTCCTCAGTCCAGCGATACACCCAAAGCCGATACCACATATGTCCTAAAAATCTCTATCTCAATAAAACCAAAATTCACACTTAACACCTCGCATATAATCGATGGTCTCTCAAGGTCTGCAGAACGATTCTGCGACCCTTATGTTCCTCCTAACTTGAGAATCAAGATGTCATCAACGGCACCACAACGAACCGATCTAGGTAGGGCCGAACATTTATGATAGATCCACGAATGCCATTGGAGCATTCGCCAATCCAAATGGCACATTACTTTCATGAACTCAATGCCCATATCACGCTTCAAAGGTCGCCTTAGTGATATTCATTCTTAACCCCCTTTAACTATGGAAAATCAAAGGCGAGATTCATCTTTGGAATAAACCCACGCCTCTCCTCAACCGACATCAAATAAATCATCGATCCTTAAAGGGTACCTATTCTTGATAGTGACCCTATTGGAACCGCGATATTTATACATAGCCAAGGAACTCATTCTTCTTCTTTGAGCACTTGGCGGTGAAGTGCTTAGTCTAATAAAAGTCCTGCCCAACAATTCTTAATCGACTTTGAGTTCCCGTAACTCAATAGGCGCTATTCTGGTGACATAGAAATAAGCTTATGTACCGCCAAAGCAAAATACATCCCGGCGGTGAGACCGAGTTCGCCCTCAAAAACGCCATCATACCTGGGTCCGCCCGAGGTAGACCCAACTCCTGTCTCTTACTTTCTTTCTTGTGGTAAGGCCGCTCGCCAACCCATCAATCGGCAAAGGACATCTAGAGCTGAGACACTGGGGTCAAGCATCGTGCTTATCCCCTTCAAAACATACCACTAAACATTTAACCGACGCAGGGGCAGAATCCTCCTACGATCACAATCAATGACGACTCGGTGTGCCATTAACCAGTCCATCCCAAGGATAACATCAAATTCCGACATGTTCATGACCTTAAGGTACATAGTGAGTAGAATCCCTGAGATCTTTAACTCACAACCTCGACATATCTGATCAACGTTCACCCTAGTTCCTAGGGGAGAACTCACGTGCAGTGGCTTTTCCAAGGTTTCAACCTCCAAGCCCAAATCTTCCACTTATCTTTAACACCCGCCTCTCGGATGTCCGTGTGTCATCCACCTCCCTCTTAATGTCCATAGCTGTCTTGACCATCAAGTCCAAGTCCTACAGGAGAAGTCCCATTATCTCTTGGCCCCGATAGACAAATTTTACCATCCTCAAACTTTTCTCTACTTCGGCCATGTCTCAGCCACATAACTGATCAATAAACAGGCTAATTTGCGAACTTAGCCATGTATTCAACTTACATCATCGCCCTTTTGTTTAGCTCTAGGAACCCTTGTTTTTGCATGTCGAAAGGTGACGACGATATATTTCCCATGAAGAGCTCATGGAACTCTTCCCATGTCATTGCCTCTAAGTTCCTTGAGTCTTTGACCCAATCCCACCATACTAGGGATTTACCCTCTAGCTGGAATGCGGCTAGACATTCTCTCCTTGTCTAACTAGTAGCGCATGTGCCAACCACTAATAGACTCCTACCATTCGAACTTTTTCTGCTTCACTCTTTTCCCGAACGCCTGGTTATATGATCATATCTTTCTGAGGTATGACTTTACCACACATCTTCACACAACACAATGTAACACAATCATGCAACATATTAAGTACCAAACATGAAATGCACAATGAATTCAATGGTCTAGACCCATGCCCATCTAGCCAGGTAATCGTGATACCTATACCATGGATACCGTCGTGACGCCCAAAATCCGAGGGTTCTTCGATCACCCATCAACCCATGGAAACCCGTGGAATATCGGAAAGTAACCCGATCACACATCGTGTGTCCCATTTACTGTGATCCATAATCAACAAAAACTCAATGTAGTCTCCTTTGTAGCGAGCTTCTATCAAATCTCTAACTTATACATTATACAATCACATGATCCATCCGGGGCCCAATATAACACAATGACCGCACCGAGTCCATTTATGAGTAAAAATTACAACTCTTTTACATAAAAATTACATATGAGTTCAATTTCACTCATTAATACATTAGTACATGTCAAAATGAATTTACTTCAAACATTTTACAAAAATGATTACAAAGCCACAAATCGGATTTCTTCACTCTTTGCTCCGAATGAGAACCGCCCACCGACACATTTCTTGCCCCTGAAATGTTATCCCATATAGGGTGATCTACTCCCAATAGAGTAATTCCTACAGAGGCTACTTCCCATCTAAGTGCACATGCAATGTTCACCTTAACAATCACATTCACATCACAATACCAAACGGGAATATGTAATCCTAGGTTGGAATTCTACATGCTATGCCATGAAATGAAATGAGACTCACTCATGCACCATGCCCGAGTCTTTATCAACTCCCATACCCAAGTCTTTACTGACTCCCATACCCGAGTCTTTGCTGACTCTCACTACACAATGTGATAAAAACCGTCATTGATGGATTACATCCAATGATCCTTTTTTAAACAAAAAATCATTTTTTTTACAAACCAAAAGCTTTTTGGATGTCATTTCTAGAATGATCATTTCATTTATAAAATCATTGTATCTTTTGTGGGTAGTGACAACTGATTCATCACCGTCTGCATATCGTCTACACTTTTTCAATTTTCACCGAAGTGTAGTGTTCGCCTGAGTCTTTCACTGAGGGAGGTTCAAAGATTTTTACTATTACCCGACACAAGTTTCCCATTTTATACAACCATTCGACTTTGTTGGACTTCATCCAACGGTACCGGGCCCATCCACCAAATCACCAATTGTGGTGTTAGATTATGACTATGCACCCACACCCATGAAATACGATGTTCCCGTGCATGATGCAATGCAATGTGTCATTGAATGTTAAGGCCATGTCCCATATGTAATGGATGTCATATGGACAATATAAACCATATAATTTACCTTGTATCCTGGATAATTATATCACATGCATATAATTTCCAATTAAACATTCACAACAATGTTACCACATTTAAAACACATATATTAACATTCACCAACCACAACAACAAACATGCTATCACATATCAAGCAACAACACACTTAATCTTCAAGGAAAATGGTATGGCAAAAGTTCAGCCAACAACAACCCAACAACAACCCAACAAACTTCACTCCAACCTGGTGCTCAAAACTAGCCATGAAACTCCGTCAAACAAGCCTTTAAACAGGCCATTAATCCCGACTCAAACATGTTCTCGCAGCTCGGATTAATCTTAATCCCAAACAGTCCCTAAACACTTTTTCAGATATATTATACAGCCAATTCACAAAACAATTCACACACCTGTCACACTGGGACACAAACGACATTTAAAGTCGCTTAACATGCTCAAACAAATCAAGGGCACATCCCAAGTCCATTTCCAACTACAAATTTGACCCTGTAAACGAGGTTTTTGGACAAAGTGATCTTCTAACAAAATGTTCACCTATGTCTTAAGTTTCCAAAGGCTCAAAGATTAGGTCATTTAGACCTTTAAATTAAGAGATACGACCAAAACATTCTAGATTGCTCTTGAATAGTTTCTAAGGGCAATATTGTGTTCTCAATTGGATGAATTTCTGGGAACAATAGAGACATAATGACACACCCCCACTCCCCCTACGGCGGCTGCGTGCCGGCTCACTCCATAGAAACCCTGCACTGCCACCTCAACGACTAGAAACTCCTGTGGAATGTCATTGCTTCCAAAACCTCCTATAAAAATTTTCTTTTATTTATAACCCAGGGAGCCTGCAAATCTGGCAAATTTAAAAACTTTGCAGCATGACGGCTGCACATAGTCAAATTCCAAATCCTGTATACATCCAATTTACACTATATCCAAAATATGGCAACCAGCATACCAACACATTCTCACAAAACTACTCTATGTACATACATATGTTCCATTATACATATTCAAAGTATTTTCCTTACATAATATTCTTAATTACAACACTTGTACAATGTCATGACAAATCCTATCATGGGTTCAAATATTCCAGCAGACTGGTATTTGCGGAAAATAGTTTTAAAATAGCTAAACGAGCTCGTTGAGTGCATGCTTTATAAAAGGTTTTGCTTTTCCTGAAAACATCTCAAAAATGTAAAACTCTCTCTTTTACAAATATTTTCAGAAGCTTTACTTTAGCTGCTTGCTTAAAAGTTTCTAAACTTTATTTGCTTGTTTGTTTTTATACTGCTTTTTGCTTTTAAAAGTTTATAAACTTTAATACTTTCTTTGCTGCTTTGGCTTGCTTTTCTTTTAAAAGCGTATAAAACTCTTATTGTTGCTTGCTTAGAAGTTTATAAACTTCAAATTTCTCTTTGCTGCTTGGTTTTTATCTTGTTTGGAAAGTTTCTAAAACCTTCTCACAAACTCTTTGCTTTAAAAGTTTCCTCAAAACTTTTCATAAAAACGAGCCCGCCCAACCGCATGCTTTGGTGCAAATAAAACCTACTGTAGCTTTGGTTTCAACCGATCGCTTTAAAAATCTAAACGGGAGTCGCTCAACCGCCGCTTTAAAACTTCTCTAAGCCTGGCGATTTCAGGAACCAATGGTTGATTTTTCAAACTCAGATATCATGCTCATAAAACATCAACCACCGGAGGCCTATTCGCTTATCGTATCTTGTGGTGCGAACACGAGAACCTGCGCTCAACCGCGGCCGGGTGGAAGGACCCGTGTCCGTGTCACCTTTTTCCGGTGAATATGGTGGAATTGACCTCGTGTCGCCATCACCATAATTTAGTTAACGCGTTAACCCTATATACTCCTGTACGTGTCACGGTCTCCTTTAAATGCCATGATGTAAGTTTGCCGACCAGGCAAAAACTAAAATGCATGTATGATATCCTAACACCACCGTGCACGTACGAAATAATTCTCTGATCGTTTGCTTGTTAGAACTGTGGAAGGCCTCGTTTTTTGTAATTTTTCTTTTTTATTGCTTTGTTGTTGCTTTTGAAAATGGTTTTATACTTTAAAACCATTTGCTTGTTTGAGTTGTTTGAAAATGGTTTAATTGTCTAAAACCATTTACTTACTTGTTGCTAGAAAATGGCTTTAAGCAATCTCAAGTCTCATTTATTTACTTGCTTGCTTGCTTGAAAATGGTTTACAATTCAAAAACCATTTGCTTACTTTCTAATTCATTGCTTGTTTCTTGAAAATGGTTTGTAAATCAAACTACTTAAATACCAAAGTAAAACAAATAGACACAATAATACACTAGTATTTGAAAAATGAGTTTGTGAACACTCACCTTTTTCTCGCTTATTAAAATTTGGAGCACGATTCCACAATTCTTTCCCGCCTTGAGCTTTTTAGCCTACACATTTACTTATTGTGGACCATATGCCAAAGACAACCAACTAAATTACTATTCGCTATTTATAAAATGACATGTATCGATTTACTATGCACTATGCACTATAAGACTATGTGCACTATGCACCATGCACTATGCACTATGCACTATGTGACCATTATTATATCGTATTTATACGTATTTACCATTTTTATACTTCTTGATTCATGCATTTACTATTTTCCTTCACATGGAAATATGGCTTAAATCCATGATTTTGGTACTCACGAGCTCTCGTCAGAGTAACTTCTTTACCATCGTCCGAAAAGTGCTGACCACTGAAATGGCGTAGATCCGAGAAAACTAAAATTTGATTTTCCGAATATTTACCTGAATTCTGCGGAAATTCAAAGTTTTTGGTACCCACGCTGTAGTCTTTCGTCGCTAAGAGCAATTTCTGTGGTTTATCCCGACGAAATCCGACGGGAGCAGATTTTCGTGAACTGGAAAGCAAAGATTCTTGGTTAATAAAACTTAAAATCTCATCCCCATGCCTCTGGTCCGTCTCTCACCCTGTCAACCAATCAAAAAGCTTTGTTTTGCTTTTTGTTTTTGTTTTTTTTTTATTCCTTATGTGGGAGACCCACATGTCCCTTTTTCTTTCTTTCTATCCGTTTCAATCCTCGAAATAATTTATTTTCATTCCGCTTTCAATTTTATTTATCCTAAATGAATATTCTTTATATACTTGCAATTTTTTGAGATTTTTCTAAAATCCCGGTTTCAGGTTTCACTCTAAACCCATCGCCTAGAAATTCGTAAAATATTCGACCGTCCCTAATTGGGTCCAAACTTTTCTTAGGTCACTTAGAGCTCGCGGAGTTAACTTAACGGCGCAGTCCGGCTTTGGCCATCCGAGATCTAGAGAATTTTCGAGACTTCCCCGAACTATTTCGCAATTTATTATTATTATTTTAATATTTAAACTTCCATTAATTATACTTTCACCTCCACTTTCTTAATTGTGTGCGTTCACTCTTGAAAATTTTACAATTTTATCCTTTACACGTATACCTTGGCACATATGCGCCTTACAAGCTACATATACTGCGGCACTCCACGGATTCGGGTGTTACACATAATGTGTGACACCCTAAAACCTGGGGGTCCGCTGACACCGCCAACCCGTGAAGTAGACGCCTCGTATCACGATATGCATACTGAAAGTAAAATGGCCACTTGGGCCCCCGCATCAACACTCATCAAATATACCCAACTATATTCCAATAGTCTAATCAAAATCCATATCCCAACCAAATATATTACATGGTTCAAGAGTTATAACATTTCTCTAATACAAATACATATTAAAATCTATAATTTAATACATATTATTCAAAAAACATCAAAGCCACAACCCTGGGCTTTCTTCAAAATCACCGGTCTCTAAGAAGAATCGCTCTTCTCGAATACCTCAGGCTCTCAAAAAATGTTCCCTGGACAGTGAGCTACTTCAAGAGTAGAATCACCCTAAATGGGTTACTCTCCACCTAAGTGCATATGCACGCCCGACTTAAAACACACAACGGCAAATCAGATCCTATTTGAATGTCAAATGCCCTGCATACCCTATCATCTCACACTGTTCTGGCAGAGGAGCAGAGAAAATAACATTTAACAAACTATTGTTCTTGAAAATACACCACCGAACGTGTTTCAGAAAAAAACGGACTACTCCTCCGAGGTGAATTGGTCAGAGCTTCCCAAAACAACGCGGTCCTCATCCGAATGATTTGTTGGCCCATCTCCTAACCCAATTTCTCCTGAAAATCATCCTGGTTCCTTTCAAACCATGTTCCGCTTTTTCTTCAGAAAATCATGTCATGCACTCACCCTACCCTATGTTAATGAAAGGAGGCTTAAATGTATTATGCCATTTCAATCATTTTTATACAATATATATATCAATATATTAATCATAACATTCTCAATTGGTAATTCACACCATAGTGTAATTCAACAATATGGATCAAACAACACCCAAATTAGCTCACTTGAGCAATTCACAATTTCATTCCAATGGTTTATACTCAATTATATCCTATATAATGAGTAAATCACAATTTATCTCATATTTATACACACAATTATATTCCCATATAATTGGAGTAAATCACAATTTTATCTCCAATGGCCTATACACCAAAACACAAATTTGTTATATAAATCTATGATACAAACACCCCTGATTAAGCCCCCACATTAGTCACGGACCGTCCAAACAGGCTCCAAAACTTAACAATTGATCCCAAGCCGATCGATCAAACTACTGTCTGCCACAAAACCAACTCAAATATTACAAAAACACTTAAATAAGTGTAAAACCCAAGTGCAGGGAGCAATCCCTACCTCACTTGGAGCGCCGGTCAAAACTCCAACCTTTTTTGGTGTCCACGCAGAATTCCCACTGCAGAGATCAACTTTTACTTTCGCCCACAAAACTCTAATAATCCCATTTCGTAGGATATGAGAAAGAAACTAAAGATAGAGAAATAAAAATAAAAAAGAAAATCTCTCAACTCACGCCCCTCCTCCCTCCCAAGCCTCCTCCCCTACTTTTAGATGATTTTTTTCCTTTCTATTATTATTATAATATTATATTCTTATTATTATTATTATTATTATTATTATTATTATTATTATGATTATTAGCATTTGATAAACGATTATTGTCCCATTCGGGTCCATTTCTACCCGAAAAATTCTTGGTTTCTTTTAGTTCACTTTATTAAATGAACTTAATCAATACTTCGACTCCGAGATTTAAAATCTCGCCTTGTCACTCACATTACCTACCTGTAAATTGCAGATTCTGACTGCCCTGCACTCAACAAACTTTTTCTCTCTCGGGTCACTAGATTTCGCGAGACGAATTTAACGGCACATCCGCTTTGTCAATATCCGAGACTAGAAATTTCCTGCCAACCTAAAATTACCATATTTTACCCTTTTCGTAAAATTGAATTTTTCGGTTTTACATAGTCGTGACCATACTTTCTTCCCAAAGATTCTCCCATGTGTCTAGTTTCAGTAGATTTTATTCACATCATTTGGACCAAGATAACTCAATATAACCAACAAATACAATATTACTCAGAGGGACAAAATCAAAGATCTACTATACAACTCATTTTCAGGGTTTTTAGAAGGTGATTTAAACCCCTGGTCTTTTCTAGACATTTGTAGCTCTTTATTCTTGTGGTTTACCCAACTAGAATCATCCAATTTTTAAGGTTCCTCGGTGAGACCGTTATGGCCTAAACAAGGATATATTCAGAGCCTAGAAGTACTTAACTACCCATACATTTTGCTCAAGCATCTTTGAAAAACCACAACCAAACCTAAACCACAATTGGTTTCAACACTTTTACCCAAAAATCAATTCAAAGCCTTGAGCTTGCAAATCGATTTTTCAATACAAACAAATTCCTGGCGGAACGAGTAAATGCGACTGGTCCAACAAATTCTAATAAAGCAAAATGCATAATTTGAATCCAAACAATTTCAGTGTGGAGTTAAACCAAAGTAGGGAAGAACCTACCTCCCTTGAGCGCAGGTAGGAAACCTAAAGGAGGTCCCAAGAACACCTCCTAATGCCAAAATTTTTATTTCCCTTGGATCTTGTGAAATCCTCTTTTGGTACCATGTAGCCTGTCGAGTAGATGAACTTTCACTCGTCGACGACCAACCAATCACCTCGAGGATCGGAGAGAAAGAGAATGCTTTGAATGCCTTTTCTTTCTCCGTCTTGCGCTCTCTCTAGCATTTTTCCCCGCCAGGAACCGGATCTCCCTTTGTCCCAAGTCCCCCACTCCTAAACTTAAGTGGAGGGGTTTCACATCGCGCCACGTGTCCGTAGCTTGTCCAAACTGCTTTCTACCCCAAAATAATTTATTTTCATCTCCTGCCAGTTCAAATTATTTTAAAATGAACTTAAATTTTTTTCCAAAAACAAGATTTTTTTTCTCCCAAATCCCGTTTTAGTGGTCCACCAGACACCCGCCCGTCCCAAAAAAATTAGAAAATTTGATCAGTTCTAATTCAATTAATTGTCTGTAACAGATTTCATGAGACAACCAAAACTTAAAGGTCTGTTTTCATTGGTCTGATATCTAAAATCACAAAGTTTGCAACCCGTATTGTAGCGACAATTTACTGTTTTTGCCATTTTTCAAAACTAAATTTTCTACTCCTGCTGGATTTTGATGAGAACATGAATACTTAACCCTCAGAAACCATAGATAAAATGAGTTGAAAGAAAAATAAATAACCAATGTTACAAAATTCCTCATGTAAATAATAAATTTTCCAAGGGTTCAAAGTTAAAAACATATAATTAAAGATCGATCCGCCCACAAAGAAATGGAGTAGTACTCAAGATATGGTAGGTGGAGGTTCTCCCACCTATTAGATTATCTGGGCCCGACTCCTCAGTTGGCTGAAAATTATACCCAAAGCCAATGAGCTGGTACATAGTGGGAAATAAGCACCTCAAAAGAGGGCTACCGCACCTGAGGTCCTGGAGTGAAAGTTATCCAGAGCTGAGTCTTTGGCGGACGTTGAATCTCCTCTTAGGGTGGACTATGATATAATTCACAAGAATCAGAGAATGGTACTTAAGCCCCAGTGTTCTCCCACCTATAAGAATCGGTCTTTAGTTGGGCTCTACTATTGGCCTGGGCACCATATCATTGATGTTTTCATTGAGAGTTGGTACGTAACGGGAAAATGCTACTTAGAAGAGGGTTACCCTAAGGCTCCCAGGGAGAGGGTCCATGAAAATATCCAGAGGCACTGCCTACTACGCCCAACTCTCTGGTGGATAATGATAAGGATTCCAGCAAGAAACAGAGTGGTACTTTAAGCCTTCTAGATTCTCTCATTCATCAAACCTGTCTTTTGAGTTAGGTTCTAGTTGAGCTTAGGTACCTATCAAAGACCCTGGTATTTGATCAAAATAAAAGAAGAATGAAGAGATGAAGATTTACCCTTAAGACCTAACCTAATTCCAAAGGGATGGGTTTGATTACTAAACTAGAACCTGAATTTACTAGAACGTAATACACAAAAAGTGAATCTAAAAAAAAAGAGAAAGATGAAAATTTAACTCACTATATTTGTTTAATCGCCAGTGGGAAAAGAGCAAAGAACATATTTATGGGTGTCAATGGATGAGTTCTAACCGCTTTAGACAGAAATTTTGATCTCTGGTGTTCTTTAATTGTTTCATTTATATTCCAACATAAATAAAATTATTGTTCTTAATAAATTGGGATGGAAAGTGAAGATTAAGTAATTAAGTTTCAATAGAGATAACTCTCTTTTTGGAAAGTTAAGGATTCAAGAATTCAATCAAATTAGAAAGAGAGTGAAGGGTGGAAGTTCTCTCACAAATCATGTTTATTGAAAAATCAACCTTTGCTTTCCTATCTAACATTAAGCTAGGAATCGTAAGGTGGGAACAATAATTCAATCAATTGAACGTGGTCAATTGAAGTGGATTGAATCATTTGTCATTTGCTCCGGGCTTGCATCTGTGTCTCCCTTGTTTAGATTCTGCAAGGGAGACCATTGGGATGAGGCTATTGATCTATGATCCAAAAAGGCATCCAGGAATACATATATTAAATATAAGTGATGTTTCTGCCTCTTCTAGTAAAATGGAAATGTGACCCAAATTCCTTCCCAAGTCTTGATAATTATCTATTTACATAGTTTCCAAGATATGATATTTTGCTCTTCAAATTATAAGCATACATATGATACATACATACATACATATATATATATATATATATATCGATTGAAAAGTGTTTGATTAATAAATCAATATTAATATCACAAAAAACAAAAAATAAAATGTAAAAAGAAAATTATTTAAACCATAAAACAAGATTACAATTTAATGATAAAATGGATTATTTTCTCACATAAAATGTTTATTTGCAATAATACAAATACATAATAAAATAGAGTGGAACAAGGTTAGCTTCTTTCGTGCCTTTACTCACACTTATGGAAAGTGCTCCTTTATTCTATAATTCTTTTCTTGTGAATGTTCTTATCAATAAATCGATATTGGCCCAAGTTTCCACTTAAGAAAATGAGATAACTAAGAGAACCCAATTACTAAGCCCACATCCATAACCTGCTGAATGTGATTTTCCGGCCAAATCCAATTTCAAACTCTGGTTCTTCTATTTCTTGTGAAGTGCTCTAGCATCAACAATACATCTTATAGTTTGAAACCACGATAATTCAGAGTTTTCTAGTACAATCATATTTCCTAAATGTCCCAAACCCACCGCTCGAGGTATAAAACGAGTAAGATGATTTTGAGAAAGATTCAAAACTTCAAGAAACGTCAAACTTGTTAGTTCTTGAAGAATTCTCCCACTCAAGTTGTTTGAAGAAAGGTCCAAGGATTCAAGCATCTTCAAATTTCTAAAAGATAATGGGATGTGTCCTTGTAGTTACATAAGTTTTGCCTCGATGAATTTAATATCTCCAATAAATTTAAATCTCTCCTTGAATTTATTGTTGACAAATCAATTGCTTTTAGTATTCAAGATTTTCACAAATCTAATCTCTAACCCTTTTATCGTCACCACCTGGAATTCACTATGGCCCCCATGGTCTTCTTATTACATTGCTTCACTGATATTCATTGTTTCGCTTTCTAAACTTCTCAAACATTGCAAGTCGTCAATCATTGTGAGAAAGATCAATGATTCTTAGATCATGAATGGGATTGATTTGGAAAACCTATATGATCATGGAAATTGATTTAGAGCTTTAAAGCAATAAGAATCGTAAACTTTGAAGAGCTCCCAACCAATCGAGAAACTTATTCATTTATTTTGTTATTTCATGTCTAGAACTTCAAGCCTCTACTGTAAATAATCAAAGATCAGGTACTAGGCCTCCTAATTGATTAACATTATCAAGAGCCCTACTAGAATTGCCCTTCAAAATGCCAGAGGAAGACGTGAAACGATTTCCTTCGAATCCAAAACCAGAGAGATTCTTTATGGGCTCTTCAAACAATGAGGAAGCATGCCACCAAAGTTGTTATGAGACAAATCAAGAACAGAACTTCCATTTGCAAATCTAACTAGATTTTCCAATTCACTTGTTGTGGGGAGACGAAAAATAAAAATGGGGAATTTGGTTGGAAGTGTCCCTAAACAAGTTGGAATGAAGATCAGAGTATCGCAGGTTTAGACCATGGAAGACCTCAACCTACTTATGATGCTATAAGAGAGATTCATGTAGAACAATGTGTATCCTTTCTTCCCCATCCCAAAAATATATTCCACTAATGTTATTGCAAAAAGGTCTTGCAGTCCTGAACTTACTGGTAAATATGGAATAAACGGATGTGTCAATGAAAGCATGTTGTTTGAAAGATCAAGGTCAATAAGATTGAGGAGTTTTTCAAACTTTCTTGCTCTTAACCCCACTAAGTTATTTGAAAAAGATAAAGAAATAAAGGTTCACAAGTTTCAATTATTTAGAATTAATAATCATGTAACTGGTCCATACCAAATCAATCTTCTTAAATAAACTAAATCAGAATTCACTAATATGAACAATGAATTTATTATGATCAGATTCAACCCCTACCAATGATGGCAAGAGTGTATACAACTGGGCATGGTATTGTCTAGATTTAACAAATTATACCTCTGTTATAAAGGATAGACTTGAAAACCTATTTCATAGTATAGTGAATGACTCTTCTAGGTGATTATAGAGGAAGTCTGACAAATTCGGTATTTGTTAGATCAATTGATGGTGGAATCCTGATCGTCGAAAATTGTTTCCCCGAAGGTCTAATGAAACTAATTTCTAAGATTATAAAAAAACATTTGAATTTTTACCACTAAATGATTACCATATATTCATGAAGATTGTGAGGTTCTCTAGAGAAGCAGTGGATTGACCGGTGAATTGGCAAATCGAAGAGATGTGGTAAGTCCAAAGACTTTAGATTGCCTAATAGTCGAAGCTCTCCACCTGGAAATTTCCAGGGACATAAAACCCCAAGTCAATAAGGGAATTGTTCTCATCACTTGTGAAGCTTCAACGTGAGAAGACATGTCCCATGCGATTCTGATCCCCAACTTTTCTATCATTAATGAGCGTTGAGATATTCGCACCGAATGGTTTGATGGACATGGCCTGAAAAGCTCTTCAGAATGGGGTCTCTTCCCTGTGCTTGAGTCGTTTAAGAGCTGCAAGCCATTGGAAAAACAGACTATGATCAAGTCGGCTGTCATGGTGATCTGCAAAGAGAGTGTTTGTCCCCACTTGGTCAGACATTATCAGATCTTTCCGGGCCAGATAATGCCCTTAATTCAGATCCACGAGTACAAGCCTTTCAATAATAAAGCCAGAGACTTGGGCCCTTAGATCAGCCATGCATATCCGGTTTAACGACCAAGATAGAGTGCAATCAAATACTTCTCAAATGCAAAGAAACCCAGTTAAAACTGGAGTGCACTTGATTAATTACAAATGGGAGAAGCTAATATGCAGATGGAAGATATGGTAAAATTTGGTTTGAAGTTTAAATGAAGCCAAAGATCATCTGGAAACAGTTAGTATTAATAATCTCGATAGAGAAAGTATAAAAAGGCTTCCTACAATGCAGGTGATGTGGTTTTGAACCACTAAAATTTCAGAATATGATGGTAGTGGCTTGAGCTCCAGCTTGCCATGTATTCTGATTAGGTTTCGTGTATGAGCTTAAGGCGTATTCTCGGGTTTGGGATGGCGAGGAATGGAGTCGTTCCTTTAGAAGTTTGGTTTTGTTCTCTGCTTTCGTGGTCGGTTCTAAAAACGCAGGATGGTTTCCCGGAGTTTTTTCGTAGCTCATGTCCGCGCTCGCGCCTGCTGGAGGGCTTCGTGATGACTTGGAGCCATTAGATAATTGTGGGTGGGGCCTCGGTGTGCCGTCAGAGGGAATTCTAACAAGCTGTCAGGACTCCCAGTGAGTGCAGTAAGGGCAGTCAGATATCTTCCTCAATGAGAAGTTTTTCGACAGCTTATCATGACTGGACTGAGGGATTTCCCCCTTGTGTAGGGTTTCATTTCACTTGGAGTGGAGGTCAGAGACAAACTACCCTAAGTCTGCTGGATCGGTTCTTAGTTTCTTCTGATTAAAATTGTCGGGTGGTGGAACTAATGGATGCCCCAAGATATAGCCAGATCATTTTTCTATTTTGCTACATGGAGGGGGCATCAGGTTGGACCCAACTCATTTCTCACTGAAATCCTGTGGCTAGCGTTTTAAAGAGCTACAAAAGTTATAAAGCAAATTGAACTTTTGTGGCACTCATAGTTAAGATTCTTTTAGCCAAGCCTTGAAGCCCCAAAGGGTAGCTAAAACCTAGAATAAGGAGGTTTTCAAAGTAGGTGGGAATCCAGAAGTCCGAGGCTCTATGCAAGGCACTTTTCGGATGATAGAGAAAAGACAGGTGTTGAATATGGAGGAAGTTTTATATAGAATGCAACTAAAGAAGATTTCCGTGCAGGTCTTCTGAGGAAATAGTCTGGATGACAAAATCTCTGAACTCGGTCGAAGAAGGTGATAGAGCATAAGATTTTTCTATCTATCGGCTAATTCCCATGTAAGGAGAAACTTCATGTGAAAACTGCAAATTGAGGGCATGGGCTGAGGAGGAAGATACAAAGGCATTGTCGATGATTTTCAAAGCCTTTTTGCATAAACCCCGGTGGGGTGGTGCCTAACTCTGAATGTGAGTCTCTTAAATGGATCGAGAATGCAATCAAAGCCAGCGGTTTCCTTTACTCTAGAGGAAGATTTTAAGCTCTTCCGAGTTGAATGGGAATAAAGCAACCCTTGGGTTGGATGGCTTTTCTATGGCTTTCTGGTAGTTCGATTGGAACTTTTTAAGGAATGACGTTATAGGCTTATTCAAAGAATTTTATGAACACAAGAAGTTCGTTAGAATCCGAACACCACTCAAGTGGTGCTTATACCGTGCAAGGGTGATGCAGAGACCAAAATTTCAGCTCCATCAACTAGTGAAAGTGGCTTATAAAAATCCTTACTAAGGTCTTGGTTGATAGGATTAAGAGGGTTATCATGTTATTTCCCCCCACTTAAAATGCTTTTGTGAGGTGGAAGCACACCCTAGAAATGTCTCCTTCCATATTTAATTGGCCTTTCTGAGACAAAAAAATAATACTATGAGGGTCTCAAGCTCAAAGAAAAAATAAAATCAAAATTGAGTATAAAGATTCATGTATTTTCACCATTTTTTTGAAAGGATAAAGAAAATTAAACTTTTGCAAGTATGTAGAAAAATTCAACATTCTCAACAATGCGCGCTTGAACTCCTCAAATAGCTACACCCACTCACTACTCTAAACAGCTTGTTTGACTCTGGTTTGTTGTCATGGATGGGACTGGTTCATAATGTGTGGTTTCATTGGTTTATTCTTATTTTTATTTTATTAATGGTATTTTTTCCCCGCCCCTCCTTAGAAACAATTTCAATGTTGACAAAAATCTATCTTACATTTAGAGAGAATATTTCTATCCGCTTGTTTTGTAAGGTTCCTATTTTAAATTGTTCTTGAGAATAGGTTTTACGAACCAAAGAACATAATGGGCTGTTTTATGAAAACTGCCTTATTCTATAATTGAGTGCTTTATGCTCTTCCTGCTCTTTATGTTTTCTCTTTTTCCAAAATACAAAAATAGTTTTCAAATTGTAAACAAACATACTTTAATGTTCTATAAAAATGTTTGTTCTTATCTTCAAGATTTAGTAAGTTTTCTGCTAATACACACACATATATATATATATATATATATATATTGATAACTAGACGTGTTTCTTATGTTTTCCTTGTTTTTCAAATAAAATGGTTTTAAGAACGACAGACAGCGGCTTGTTTTTGAAATGGGTTCATGAGAACGCTTTTGGAAAAACGACAACACACCATTTTTGTGTTATCTGAAAATTGTTCTTACTCTCTTAATTTAGTGTTTTCCAGATTCTCTATGGTAGAGTTTCAAAACAAAAAAGGTAAATTTAAATCTATTTCTCTTGTTTTTGAGAATAGAAAATAGTTTTCGTAAATATGGTCAAGTTACATTGCTTATTTTGTTGTAATCTTCGTGTTCTCTACAATGGTCTGTCTACTTTTTCTATATGCGGTTATTAAGTGTTAGTCCCCTATCATAAAATGTGTATATACCTTAAACACTTGAAGTCCGGTAAACTGTGCTCAAACAAGTGCTCTGGTAATTTTCTTTTCAAAGATTATTGTTATTTATTATTTTACCATGTTAGCCCTATGCATTATCTTCCCTACTTGTTGATCACTATGATCCCATGCAGCTGGGCAAAAATGCAAGAGCTAAATGTGAGAAAATTACGATGTGGGAGTTTTATTTCATGGATATGCCGGTGTTCATTGAGGAAATTTAGGTAATTATAAGTGAACACATTTTCCCTTATCTATTAATTTTAGAGTTGGAATACATTTTTCCTTTTCTTTTCCCTGATTCTGCTATAAAATTTCTCGTTTTGAAGAGAGTAATGCTGTAAACTACAAAGGGATCTCCCAGATGGTATCTAAATCAGTTTGAGTAAATCAGTCATCATGAAACATTAACAGATGTAATATTATAATCTTTTTCGTTAATATGGAATTTTATACTTAATTTAGTGAGCAAAAATCCAAGAAATTTACTCTTTTTTTCAATCCAAATAATAAGAGATGCACACTTTTAGAAAAGTTCCTCCAAACATGTAACAGAGCTACGGTTGAATGCAATAAGACTAGTGAAATATAAATGTAATGAGTTCAAAAATAACTTAAATTAAAATAGAATAATTTACAAATAACAATCCTGGTAAGTTGTTTGATTCATAAGATCATGAGCATGTAATGGGTGTTGAAATGCCTGCAAGTTGTTTATGAAAACTATTCTCAATATGTTCTAGTAGATTTGAGGTATCTGGTCGGAGTGGTGATAAACCACAAACAAACACCCATTTAAATCTCCAAGACTCCTCTCACCAATGTTTCAGAGCTTGAGTTGAGTTGGGGTTAAACATTGCTATAGTTCATAAACTTAAGTGTAGATACTTTTGGAAAGTGGCAGAGCCTGTGGTTCAGAGGTCACTACCTATCGTGACACACTATAATTTCGTAATCGGGAGAAGGAAATAAGAGTGGCTGGCATTATGCAAATATAGAATAGCTCTGGCTTTTTATGGCTATTAATCTTCTACATATGCTTAGCACTTAAGTTAACCCATTCTTTTATGTTCAGGAAACACCTTTTTCATATCATCATCACCACCATGTTTGTTTTTGAAGCTTATGTTTTTTTTTATTGTATCATGGTGTTACCTGTTTCAATCAGTTTTTGGAATTTTCTTCTTTTTTGTCGTGGACATAATTGCATTTTCTAGCACTTAGTTGTTGGTGGTTTGCAGCTCAAGACCGGTGTCAGAGTGCTTATCAAGATCCGCTATGAAATACCAAGGCTTTTCATTGCGGTCCGTGGAGTAATTGTCATTCCAAATTTTTATAATTTTATTATTTTTATTCTGGGGATTAGATTCTTGCATGGACTCAATTTTGCTCAAAGTTTTTCTCTTTGTTGTAATGGGATTATCGGGTGATAAATTATTTATCTTGTCGTACACTACATTCGGGGTATATGATTCCACAAGAAAATTAATGGTCATATGCTAAGGTGAATACTTTATGTGTGCAAAAGAAGGGAAACACATTGCTGTCTCACAGGATAATATTGTCAATCTATGATAAGATGAACACAACAATAGGCTATTTGTTCTTTAACGCATAGTTCACATATCTCATCACCAGGCTCAGAACTCCGCCAAGATAGGATGTTAGACCAAAACCATTGGGCTTGCTACTTTGGTTCCTCATCCCTCCCCAGAGAAGTCCTAAAACACATACGCTATTGATGGATAGAAGTTCATGATAGCTTCACTCCTAACTGTATCTTCAACTGTGAGAAATGAAAAAAGGTTTTCGCATGTGTAGTAGAACATGTTTCCCTCGAAGCTTATTGTCTGAAACGCATTTTCCCCTCTCCGATAGACATATCTAACAGCGAAATGTAGAAGATGGAATGTACGATTCTCTTTCCTAGCAGTCACAATCGTCATGTACCGTAAATGTAAGAACAAACTAGTCACAATAGAAGTTATGGTGGAGACTGATGATGTTAATTTTGAATGGTTTTAGAATCATGCGGGTGCTCAAAGATAGCTACACTAGTTATTTTGTGCCCAGACCTTTGGTTCTATTTTATTCCATAACTTTTCTTATTGTTCTCACTAAAATATTTAAAAGCTTTTCTGAACTTCTCGGATAAAATAGTTGAAGTCAAACATAGGTGTGGAGGTATTGGGGGAATGATATATATGTATATTAATTCACTTTAGATTAATCCCTTATATTAATTCAAACTCGAGAAGATTACACGCGAACATAATGAATAATCTTAACTTAGCAGGTCCCAAAAAGTAATATAAGGTGGGAAACATACTCAATTAATTGAATCAATCAATTGAAGAATTGAATCATGCTCATTGGCTATATGAATTAGTCTTCCTGCTTAGATTCTTGCAAGGAGATATCAACATGGAAGATTGATCATCAGTCATCTAAAAGTAAATAAGTGGAATGTGCAAACATATGATGCGGTTCTTCATAAAATGTGGAAAATGTCTCAATACTCCCTCCAAATCTTCGGATATTTTATCCTGCTTATATATAGTTTCCAAGATATATATCTACTCTTCAAACAATAACTTACTATGTAAGATATTGATTGAAAGTGTCTGGACATCGATCTATTAATATTGTATTATCAAGCCTAAAATAAAAATAAAAGTAAAAGGAAAAATATATATTATTAAACTTCATAAACAAGATTACACTTCTTATAATGAAAAATACATTATTTATTCACATGATATCGTAAAAGCTAACTAATAACAAACATATAATAAAACGAGAGTGGAAACTTAGCTTTATTCTTGCTCTCACACAGTGCTCCTTGCCTCTTATAATCTTCTTGTGAATGTTCTTAATTAATAATCCAATATACGTTTCATTCAGTTTTCCAATTTAAGAAATGAGACAACCAAGAGAGTTTCGATTACTAATCCATATCCATATCCCATCATGTGATTTTCCGCAAACAACCACTTTCAAACTTTTGTATCTATTTCTTGAGAGGGAGGCGGGTATTTCATCGGTTGTACATCTCTTTGATAATGGAAACCATTTGCTTAACTCATATTCTTGTAATACGAATCATTTCCAAATGTGCCAAATCGACGCTCGAGGTATAAATCCCGTAAGATTTCTGGGAGAGATTCAAAACTCGAAAGAAATGTCAAACTTGTTAGTTCTCGGTGGAATTCTGACCACTCAGTTTGTCGAAGAAAGGTCCAACGATCAAGCATCTTCAAATTTCTAAAAGATAATGGATGTGTCCCCATATTCGCCACAGGAGACAAGTCGAGCCTCAAGAGAATCTCAAGATCTCAATGCACTTCAACCCTCCGAATTTATTATCTGATTGCATCAATCATTGCAAAGACAAGATTTTCACAAATTCGCAGTCCAACCCTTTATGGGTCATCATCATGAATCTTATAATACTGTTCCTAACAGAGGCCTTCTTGTTGCTGCCTTCATCTATGTTCACGTTGCTTCAAACCTTTGAAATACATCTCAGTAAGTCACCTCGAAATCATTGTGAGCAAGATCAATGATTCTTTAGGCTCAAGTGAGTTTGGGGGATATGATTTTGAAAACTCTATATAATGATGAAACGACAACAAAAACAAGAACTAGCTTTGGAAGAGTCTTCAACCAATGGGGAAACGTGACTCATTTATCTGTTATTTCTGGGCTGTCTAGAACTTCAAGTTCTTTACAATGATCAAAGATCGAGGTAATAGTTCTCCAATCGACATCGCTGAAGTCAAGAGTTCCGGATAGAATTGCCATTCAAAAATGTTGAGGAATGATGCCATATGAAATTATTTCTTCGCATTATCTAAAAATGTAGAGATTTTCGCTAAATTTCTAAACAATGTAAGTATGCTACTACTAAGTTATGGTTATGAGACAAATCAAGAATTTCATGGAAACTTCTCATGGTAAATCAATGGTGATTTCTCCACTAATTTGTTAGTGGGAAACTGTAAAAGAAATATGTAGAATTTTGTGGTGGAGTTGGAAGTTTCCCTTGCAATGTTGAAATGAAGATTGAGAATTCTCATGAGCTTTGGCCCATGGAAGCATCTCAAAAACCACTTAGTGAAGCAGAGACACACTCAAGTAGCCTAATGTGGTCATTTCCTACTGCTCCATGAAAAACATTCCAATAATGTTATCGTGTGAAAGGTCTAGAGTATGAATGTCGGGTAAATGCGGAGTTGAAATAATGGATATGGTCAACAAGAGCATGTTGTTTGAAAGATCAAGGTAAGTAAGATTTAGTAAGTTTTTCTAAACTTGCATGTTTTTAACACCACTTTGGTTATGCTTGAAAAGTTGAAGATATGAAAGGTCTACAAGTTCAACAGTTGAAGTTGGAATTGACCTTTGGTAAAATCACCTCATATCAAATCAATATCCTCTTAATGAATCAAATTGAATTCACTAATATGACTTTTGAATTTATTACGATCGAGATCTAACTCTACCAATGATGGGAAAGAGTATACAACCAAGAGCGAAGTCATTCACTGAATAAATTATACTCTAAGTGCAATAAGAGGATAGACTGGAAACTCTGAGATACGTAAGAAGGAATAGCCCTTAGCCGATTATCGAGAAGCCTTCACATTGGTGTTTGTTAGATTTCCAATTGACGTGGACCACCGCTGAAATTGTTTCCGAAAGGTCTAATGAAACTCAAAATTTCTAAGATTATAAAAATATTTAATTTTACCACTAAAATGTTATTTACTATTGAGATTCAAGGGAAGTGATTTGTGAGGTCTTCAGAGAAGCAGGATGGATCCCATGAATACAATCTATGAGATGTTGTGTCCTAAAGACTTTAGATTGCCTATTCGAAGCAGAAGTTTCAACTAAATTTGTGAATGATAAATACAACCTCGATATGGAATTGTTCACCTGACCCCGTGGAAGTTTCTACTAAGGTTAAATTTCCACAAGTCGAAGCTCGAGTTTTGAAGATGAATGTCATTTGCCGTGAATCCCTCCCATACAACCATTACCCTGGAGATTCAGTGGAGGTCAAAGAAGAACTTGGACAGTAAGGAATTAGGGAAAAACTGAAGTGATGAATATATCATAGAGGGTAGTTTCGCGAATTTGGTTAAATTTTGAACCAGAGAATCAAAGCCATGGGTAATTTCGCTCCTTCATTCCAAGTGAGATCGAGTGAAACCAAGTTGTGAGGTGGAGTGGTGAAATTAGGCCCGAAAATCCGTAGTCGGAGAGGCTCAGATGCGTCAAGCTTCAGAACCGACTCAAACCCATCCAAATGTATGACCCACTGCCGTTGAAAGCAAGGTTAAGCTCCTTTGGAGATGAGGAAAGCAAGAGGGTAGAGAGTTGAATGGATGGTTCTGTGAGGAGCCCATCGTAACTGAGATCGAGCTCAATCACATGGCCAGCCCTCAAATCACAAACTTACCCCATCCCATGAGCAAAGAATCACTACCCTTCTTCCGGCCGCTTGCGCTGGATAAGAATTAAAGCAAAGAATCAACACGCAATATCGCAAAGCCAGAACTGGAATTGCCGTATTAGAAAATGATTGCTTGAATTGAAGCAGAGCAAGGGCCTGGCACAGGGCATTTTGTGGAATTAGAGAAAGAGAAAGAGGAGGAAAGAAGAAGGTGAGAGCATGAGAGGAAGAAAAGAAAACAAATCAGTAGGAGTTTATACATCATTATTCCTTCGAAAGCAATTGAGAGAGAGTGAGTTGAGGTGAGAGAAATGGTGGTGAGAACACTCCAATTTATAAACACATGATTAAGCGTGGAGAACTTGGTCGGAAATTTCGATATCAGAATTAAAGCAAGACTTTTCTTGTCACCACTTCCAGCACATTCTATAAAAGGAAATGGGACCTCCAACCTATCAGTTCTAAATTTCAACATTGTGAAAATTTTCATCTGTTCTCTCAGCATGAAAAATTTTCAATATTCTCAAATGTGATTTTCTTTCTTTTTTTTAACTAATCTTTGATTTATTTTCAAATATATTTTAAAAGTAACTTATTAAATTTGTACCTACTATGCTTTGAATTTGGATTGTTAAATGGTTACTACAGGACATTTTAGCAAAATATATTTGAAATATAAAAAAAATAAGTTTGTAGCACAATTTTTGAAAACTATTCAACTTTAATTACAGAATAGATTCTATATTAATCAAGGCGGCCAATGGTTATTAAGTGCAGAAGTACATAATATAAAAGGAACCAATATGAGAGAAAAAGAAAAAAAAAACCTTAAAAGCAAGTCTTCGTAGACCTCAATCCTTGATAACAAAGACCATTAAGAAAAAAAGATGGAAAAAGAACAAGATTTTATCCCTATCATTGCTTTTATTTTGCCCTACAACCTTATCAATTATTTTCTAGGTTGAATCAAAAGCAGACTTTTTACTAAATAAATGCAAGGGTGGTGCCCCAATGTTTGTAAGAATTAGTAAGTTTTAAATAATTAATTTATATTTTATTTTCTTTGTACATGCTTATTCTCGAAAAATTTGGCTTTAAAATCAAAGGCTGTTAAAAATAAAGGAAAAGTGGTATAAGAAAATTACGAATATAAAAATAAAATAATAAAATTCTCATATAATATTTTATTCGTTACCTTAAATCAAATTTATTTATTTAAACTGCGATATAAAAAGATTAAATAATTTTAAATTATATTTTAAATTTCTAAAGAATTTTATTATATCTGGTTGATTTTCTTTATATTTTTTTAGTAATCAAACACAAGTATGTCTATTTTCGCAGCATTTTTCTTTCCTAATATTTTATGAGAACCAACCTAATTTTTTTTTATTAGACAACTAAACATGAGAAAATTATTTTCCTTTCAGATTTTTTTTTCTTTCTTTTGGGCAGATTTTTCATAAATCAAATATACTTTCATTGCTTTTAACAATTTCAATCCATTTTTATTGTCACACCGCCACGCCTTCATTATTAATTGCTCTCGACACGTCGAGTCGTTTTCTGAGTAATGACCTTTACCTTTCGTTTTCTGGGTGAATTTTATAATTACACATACTAAAATTAACCCAATTTTTACCTATCATGCTCCTTCTATCAATCTTATATTACTTTGCTTTTCATCCACAAAATTATAAAACACTATCCACTTACATTCTCGATATTTTGTGGTAATGTGTTTTTCAATCAAAATAATATTATCTTATAATATTAAATATATTTGTTCCTCTGGGTTTTCACTTTTATGAGTCAATAGAGGAATTTGTAAGGCTACGAATTTGCAACACGATAAAGTCCCTTCATATGAGACATCAAGCATAGATAAGAACTTTTTGGAGTCTTTGAACTCAGATTGTAAAGTAATTACATAAATACAAATATATTGTCTTTCTAAGCTTAATTTATGAGTCAATAGAGTGATTCTAGGGTACAAATTTCCAACACGATAAAGTCCTTTCATATGAGACATCAAAAATAGACATGAACTTTTTTGAGTCTTTGAATCAAGTGTAAGTAATTACATGTATAAAATTTTTCATATATGTTGATTAAGACATGCTCAAGAACACTAGCTCCATGATGAGGATTCTATGGTATCTTTCATTCAAATAGGAAAAAAATTAAAAATAAGAAGATTATGTAATATAAATTATGTATTCCAATAGATTAACTTATCACAATATTAGAAGTGAAATAACAAATGTGATCACCATAATCTATTTTTGAACTCCCTCAACTTAAAGCATGAATAGATTCAAGGGGACACTAATTTTTTAAAATTAATTAAATAAAATATAGGTGAACATTTATTAGTTGATGGGACATGCCGGTAGACTTTGACTTCTATGAGTGTAAGAAAATGATAATACTTATAAATATGACTATTCTACGAGTTTGTGAGTCATTCAAAGATGTTTTCCTCCTAAAACATTTATAATAAAAAAAAATTCATAAATCATCCTCAAAATTATCTAGTCTTTTAAATAATTATAAATTGAAACATAAAAGTTATATTTATTTAGCTAAAGATAATGATTAGCTATCAATTATTACAATATTAAACCTAGAACCTTGACAATTAAATTATACTAAGAGCATACAAATTAAGAAATATTGAATTAAACATTGATTTATTCTAAAGCAGTCTAATTAATGTATTTTGTTAAAGTTTGATATGGTATTAAAACTATTTTAGAGGGAGTCGTATGTTAGTTATATTAAGCGTTGATGTGCTTAAATAAAAATTTAGATGATATGTAAGACAGGCGAAACATGATTCGGTAAAGTCACTTGGAAGAATTTAAGTTAGGAGTTTAGGCGTAGTAAAATTAGGATAATTTAAGTTGCATTTGATTTATGAAATGTATTAAGGAAAGGAAAGTTGTAGAAGGCAGAAAATTTAAAATTTTTCTAAAGTATAAAATTAAATAATAAATTCTTAAAATGGCTAGAGGCACCAGAAAATTATATCATTCGGATATGAAGCAATTTGCGTCGTTAAGTAAGATGCGCGAAAAAAGAGTAAGCTTAGAAAGTTTTCTTTGGTCACCAGATAGTGGGGTGCTTTTTATAGATTTTGAGTTGGATGTCACAATGGCAATAGGAACGATTTTAAAATCTCGAGTTGAAATGGCTGAGTTAAGTTCGATTAAAATAAATTGAGCTGGGACGAAAAAATAAATTGTTTCGGGATAGAAAGCGAACTCGGACCGAATTAGGTGGACGCGTGGCGCAAAGTGGACCCCACGTCCGACTTATGCTTAAAGAGACAAAAAAGGGAAGAAACCGTTTTTTGAGGGAAAAACAACGTGAGGAGGATTCTCCACCTTCTCTACGATCTATGGAATCGGGTGGTCGGAATCCCAGTCGACGAGATTTAAAGAGTTCACCTGCTCGGCCCGAGGAGTGAGCGTGAATGCAGAGCTGACACGCGGTTCGTAGAAGATTTCGGGTTTGGAGAAGAAGTGCAGTGAGAGAAGGCTACCTTTCCCCAAGATTTCTAAAAGCGATCGGCTCGGTTTGGTCGGGCCAAGACTTAAGAGTCAGTGCTCGTCGAAGGTAACCGTGGACTACTTGAAATCAAAATTTCATAGAAGATTCGGCGGAAGTTCGGGAAGGCTAGGTAGGTCTCGGGTCTTCGGGACTCAAAAGTTTCATCTTCACTCGAGAGGTAGGGAGCTGCCTGCGAGTTTATATTTCATCTAAATGCTGTTTTGGTCTTTGTTGAGCCCTAGGGGCTGTTTGGTTGTCTTCCCGGACACAAAAACTGAATTTTCCTTGGTTTTAGAGCTATGATGTTCAGTTTTTTTGGGTAGATTTGAAGCTGATTTAAGCTGAGTTCGAGACGAGTTTTGTGCCATGTTTATGGCTGAATTATGGACTCAATTGGGATGGGTTTGTTGCTGGGTGAAAGGGTTGTTTTCGGGATGAGTTTGGGTAGGAAAAATAGCATGTACGGGAGGCTTTAAAAGGGCTAGAAAGCGATTTGTGGGTTTAACATTCTTTGTCAGATCATTATTTGTTAAATGCAAAGTATCCAACCTGGCCATAACTTTCACGTCCGAGCTCCGTTTTGGGTGGTCTTGGATTCTATGGAAATCCCTTTGAGTCTAGAATCTATCCATATATAGATTGATAAAATTTGAACTCATATTCGATCCGAAATTTACAAAAAACAATAGGCCCCTGTTGGTTCCGTGCGTCAGTCACTGTTCATACGAGGCCTCCAACTTCGGATGGCCTTAAGTTTCTCGTCCGAGCTCCGTTTGGGGTGTTCTTGGACTATATGGAAAGCTATTGGAGTCTAGAATCTGACCATATGCATTTCAATGGCAATTGGTGCTCACATCCTTGTTGAAAAATTGATTGTTATAACAAGTGTGCTAATTGTTGGTTGTGTGGATGTGAGGAGTTGTGTGCTGAAGTGGTCATTACATGGCAGGTTGTAGGCTATCTTAGGTGCATGATATGCCATGAATTAGTCTAGGATATAAGGTGTGTCATTACTTTCCTAGGTAGTGACTTGATGAAATGTTAGCATGTGTTTGTGTGATTGATTGAAATGGCATTTCTTGGTTAAGAGGTGTCATGCTTGGATGTCGATATGTGCTCTAACATATTGGGTTGTGATGTGTTTTCGTGTGGGCCCGTGGCTATTCTGCGTAGCGTATTTGTAGGATTAGTTTAGTGGGCGTACTGCACCATGATGTAGCTAGGGATTTGATTATGGCATTCTTGTCTAAGTAGTAGTCGAAATGATGTTAATGCATCTTTGTTGAATGTGGTGACATGAATGTGATAAATGATAGTATATTTGCATGTATAACTTTTAATGAATGTATGGACTTTTGTGTGCATTAGACATGAGTGTCAGGTACCTGATTGGAGTGTACGGTATAAATTATGACTTAGAGTGCAATGGCACAATTGCGTGATACATGTGGTGTGGAGTGTGGGTGCAGTCGTTGTCATTCGCATCGCTTGGTGAATGGGTTGTGGACTCGTACTTTGGACGAAGTCCAATGGAGATCACGGTTTGCATGGTGTTTGCACTGGTTAGGGAAATGGAAATGGGTACCATTGCATTAAAGTATGCATTGGGGCATACTAGAGCAATAGGAGTGAGTGCATGAGGTGGTTTCTTAAGAAGGAATTGTTTCGGAGGGTTGGCCAAATGATATTATGTCCACTCTGATATCGGAGGATTGTCCACACAATATCAATCGTTGGGTATCTTGCAATTTGATGTCGTCGGAGGAGTTGTCAGTATAATGTGATCGTCGGAATGCGCGATTGTTCGTCGGAGGGTTGTCAATATAATGTCGATCGTCGAGTAATATTAGATTGATATCATTGGAGTTATTCAATAAGATGGATTATCGGGTGTCCAGTATTCTTCGGTTGTCACGGGTAAACACAAATACCTTTGTTTGAAAATGGTTTCGTTAAGTAGTGAAATACGTGTTTGAAGTGGTGAGGGACTTGATCGTGGGGCGTGATGGTGGCATTCATTCTGACAGAGTAGGTTAAATCTTTAGGATTGCGTATGCAGGTTGGTGTGCTTAGTTGTTTGGTGACCATTCAAGTGCATTTAGGTGGGGAATAAGTAGCTTGTGGATGCCTCTCTTGGCGTTAACTACGTACAGTCGTGGGACACTTCGAGTCTGGGACATGTGCGAGAATGGACAGGTCTTTGGCAGAGTGTTGACATTGTAGACGAGCGGATTGTGGCCTTGATCCATGTTTGTATATTATATTGAAACGTATTAGTTTAATATAATGTTTGTATTAAGAGTGATGTAATAATGGTAGAGCTTGATGATATATATTATCTTGTGCTGGATAAATGGGCCTACGTGGCGGGTTTTGTCGTATGTGGGCCGGTGTAGTCGTTGTATAATGACAGGACAGGTTGACATGAAATTACGAGGTTGTATTTTGGGTGGCGACTCATCTAGAGGCTACGACCGATTTTAGATTCATCAGAGATTCCTTGAAAAGGGACTCAGTACTGGAGTGAGTGTGGGTTGCAAGCACCACAGCCTCGTAGGTTGTGAGTTGTCAAGCAGGGATTTGAGGGTGTCACAAAAATATTAAGAAAAAAGATGTTTTCATGTTTTGTTGTCTTGTAGAAAAATCTCAAAGAAAATTATATATAAATAAATCATTTAAAAAACTTATATATTTTAAATTTTTTTAATCACTATATAGATGAATTAAAATAAAATAAATAGTTTGAAACATAATAAATTATATTGAATTTAACTCTAACACTTCTTTTCATCTGTTTTCTTTCCTTCTACTTTTCTTCTTTATTTATTTCCCTTATATTTCCCCTTAAAATTTCAAAAGAATCAAATATAGCTTAAAATTCAAAAGAGAAAAATAAAAGGACAACCTATGAACTCAAAGGTATTATCTTAATAGTCTTTTGTTCCAATATCTAATCAAATATAGCTTAAAATTCAAAAGAGAAAAATAAAAGGACAACCTATGAACTCAAAGGTATTATCTTAGTAGTCTTTTATTCCAATATCTTACACCGCCTATACTCTACTTGTTTTGCACTCATAATAGATGTAAACTAGGAGTAACTCAATGCCTTAACTCATGTTCCTCCTATCAATCCATATATATTTAGATTAGTTACTTTTCTCTATTTACTTTGTTTCCTGCAAAATTATGCACCTTATCCATTTGCATTCTTGGATATCTTGTCTGTGGTTGAATGAAATAATGTTATCCTATGTACATTAAATATAGTGTCCCTTTTCAAGCTTGACTATGGAGTCGATAGAATGAATTTGTCTTCTGAAGTTTTAAATGCAGTAAAAGTCTCTTTCAAATGAAACATCTTGAATAGACTGTGAAATTTTAGAGTTTTTATTTTCTTCCAATTAGATATAAACAAATTATATATATATATATATATATATAAAATTTTCATATATGTTGATTAGATGTGCCCAAAGAACACGAGAGCTCCATGCTAAAGGATTCATAATAATTTGTCTTTGATTTAAAATGAAAAATAAAATAAAATCTTTTAACTCCATTAAAAAAGGTAGTTATAATTACATTTACAATTAATACCACTAAACCATTTATCATAATATTAGAATTACATAATAACTCTTCTGAATACCATAACCTATTATTTGAACTCCCAAGTTAGGTCATAAATAAATGAAAGTATTATAATTTTCCAAATTGACCAGAAGTAAAATGTAAATCAACATTTGTGGTAATCTTGTCAGTATTTGATTTTATGGTCGAAAAGTGATATGACATAAATATAGCCCAGTACAATAGTTTGTAGCTACGATCGAGATCCTTTTCGTAAAAGCATTGAAGATTACGTTATAAAAAAAATTGCTCATAAAATTATCACATGTCTTTTAAATAATTGGTTAAAATCTAAAATTTATATTTGTTAGCTTCAAAAAAATAAAGATCAACTACTAATTACATTAATATTAAGCCTAAAATTCTTAACCATTAAGGCTCATTATTAGATCATAAAATTACTTGAAATATTATATTGCATGTTTTAATTATTCAAAATGCCTAATTAGTAACATTTTGTTAATTTCAAACTTAGAATTTAAAAAGTTAATAATTTAATATGGTATCAAAAATATTTTTGGAGAGAAGGCATGCATATTTTTGTATTTGTATTGATATGTAGTTAATTAGATTAGTGAGAATGAGACTGAAAAGCCTATCAATGAGTACAAGTGGGAAACATTTTCTGTGGAAAAGGGAAAATGAAACTAAGATAAAGAGCTTCGGCTTTGACGACTCGATAAAGTCCCTTGACACAATTGAGTTTCCAACATGGAAAAATTAGGATATTAAAAATTAGAAAAAAAAACATGTATGATAAGAGTAAAATAATAATATTTTTTGAATATATAGATTAAAAGAAAAACTAAAAAAGACAAACCACAAGCTAGTTTTTCCTAGCCAATGTTTTCCACAAAGAGAACTTCAAAAATACTCTTTTATTTGTAAAATAGAAGTGATTTAAGATAAAGAAATGAAAATCGTAGTTTGCTGAAAATTGTAATTTAGGTTAAAAATCAGGAATTAATTCTCACAGATCTCGGATAGTAAGCTTGGTTAATATAGTTGGAATCATGTGAAATCTAATTATGTGTCAATTCGTAATTTTCGAGACGGTCGGGTTGACCACGTTTTCGACGTGTCGCGGTTGGTCTTAGTAAAGCGATTTTCGATCTGTGAAAGTCTTGTCTCTCATCTCTTCCTATTATCTGCAATCAGTGGTATGAGTATAGAAATGATGAAAATGGATGGCCGAGGCAGTGCCGAATATCAAATCTAGTAAAAGAGGGACAAAATGGTCATTTTGGATTTGATTTTAAGTCACAAAGTGACAAAATAGTGTATAGTGCTTTCTTCTTATATTAAAGCAAAGGCCAAAAAGTGAAATCAAGACAAGGGATCAGTAGCCTCCATTGTTGAGCTTTTAGAGAGAGGGTCAGCCTGCAGAATGGGAGATCGATGATCGGCGGTCTTCGGGTTGAAGGAAGCAGTTAAGCGGATGACTCTGCAGCGTGGGCTCAGGATTGTGAGGTTTTGACAAACTCAAGAGGTAGGGGTTTACCATAACTGAGTTTATTGTATTTTTAGAGGTGTTTTGTCGATGTTTGGTCGAATGAGGCGAGTGAGGCCGTCGTCGATCCCAAACCCAGGACCCGAATTGATATAGATATGAAACAAAAAATGGAGTAGCGCCGTATAGGCCCACAGGCTGTTTGGGTGTAGTTGTGTTGTTGTGCGTTAATGTTTGTTTTGAGCATGCATTGGAAGCAGGAATGGCCGTGGATTGGGTTATTAAGTGAGCTTGGATTGAGTTAATGATTTTTCGGGAATAGTAACTTGAGGGTTTCCACTATTCCCGAAACGATCCTAAAATATAATTATGTGAAAATATGTGCATTTGGACGAGTGATTTAAGTCAAATTGCTGGTGTTTGATCGTTAAATACAGTGAAATTTAATTTTGATGTATGAGTTGTAAAATTCACCTTAACATGATTGTGTGATTTGAATTATCATAGTATATTCATGTTTATATATTTGCGTGTGATTAGGCTGTAGTAGATTGCAAATCATTGCATTATATGCAGCAAGGACATCCTAGGGTATAGAAGTTAGTGCGTAGGATGAGTCGAAAATGGTTCGGAGGGTAGTCCCAAAAGCATTAATTATCGGAGGGTAGTCCACAAACTAAAAATATCAATGCGTCGGAAGCGTGATTGATATTCATCGGAGATCAGATCACCAAACAAATAATATATCAATCGTCGGAGCGGCCCAATTGATATATTTACACATCGGAGGGTTGTCCACAAACAAATAAAATAATAAATTCTCATCTTTGAGGGCAGTAGGTGTGAGGGAGTGTCGATGAGAACTCTGGATCTGAGTTGGTCATGTAGACATTCACGAGTAGGATCGTCACATTTCTTGAATGTGTGTTTGCACTGGAACATTGTCACTGCGCCAGAGTGGTGAGGTAGCGCACTTAGGAGCGGTCCTCTCTTGACTGCTTCGCTGCGTCGTGGGACCCCTTTTGCAGGTACGGGGAGGGTGCGAGATGGGTTCAGTCATGAGGTTGTTTTAGAAGAGCGGGATGTGGAACTTTAGTGTCGCTTGTGCTCACGTGTATTATTAGAATCTTTTCGTTTTAATACTGTTGTATAAAGTAGTCTTGAGCTGTGGATATAGTTTGGATATATTGTGATGAGTGGTATTGTATTATGGGCGAGGCCGTTTACTGTATTGGGATTATATTGAATTTGTTTGGGACGTGTATATCACCAGTCTTGTATTTGGGTAGAGCTCTCCGTGAAAGGGCTGCGATTCCACCTGAAGTGGTCAGATGGCAGACATCCACTTGTATTCCGCGAGGTTGTGGTGAGTGTGGTGCACACAGGTTTGGGGCGTCACATTATTTCTTGGTTTAAATAAAAAAAGGGAAGATTTTTTTCACAACTTATTGTTTGTGTTTAATGTTTAATTTTTGAAAAGTATTAAAAAAATATCAAGAAAGAAGTGAAAGTAGAGATTGATAGAAAATAAAAAATGGATTTCAATGTAATAAATTATTTTCATACAGTTTTATGTGTAGAATTTCAAATATTCAATTATTTGTCTAAGCTATTTATTAAATATAATATTTTATGTAATATTATAATTTTCTTAGAATATAATCTAATTTATTTTTGTTACATTAAGCATCTATATACTATTAACTTCTAGATTCAGGTCTCTCATCAAAAAGCTCATGTATATAAAAAATTAATTAATTTAAAAATACATAAATTTTTTAATTATATTTTCTTTGAATATTTTTCATAAGAATTGAACATAAAAAATAAATTTTATTAATTATTCTGTTGAAATCTTTTTTCTTCCTTTAATATTTTCTAAAAATGTCAAATCCTTGTTAGCATGTTTAATCTAAAGGAAAACAGAAATGATAAAAAAATTATTCGAAACTATAAATATTTTCAAACCTTTAGTTTTAATATAAAATTGAGAAAAATATATATATATAAAAAAAGATGAAAGCTCATTTCGTCGAAATTGTAAAAAAATATTAATGAATAAATTCATAAACATCTTACATGAAGCAGATAAAAATTCTTTTACGAAAAAGGGTAAAGAAAAGCGGTAATTTCGGTTGAAAACCGGAAATTCTCTGGATCTCGGATGACAAAACGGACTATGCCGTTAAATTCGTCTCGCGAAATCTAATGACCCAGAAAATTTCGTTTGGGTCACAAGGCAATTCGGAATATTTCACAGTTTCGGGTGATAAATGTCATGGTGACGAAGGCGAGATTTTGCGAAAATACGGAAGTAAGGAAGTGGCTTGATTTAAGACCATTCTGATAAAGTGAAGCGAAAGAAATAAAATTTTCGGGATGAAATGGGCCGAATGGGCGATAGAAATCGTTTATCAAATGATAATAATAATAATAATAATAATAATAATAATAATAATAATGTGTGTGTGTGTATTATTATTATTATAATAACAATAAAAGGAAAAAATCAATCAAGGGCGTCGGAGGGGCGCGTGAGGAGTTGAGAGAGAATTATTTTTATTTTTTTCTCTCTTCGTTTAACCATCGGATCTGCAATCCGGGCCAAGTAGGTTTCATCGGGGCGAAAGGCGAAGTTGATGCAGCGATGAAATTCTGACGTGGGCCAAAGTTGGAGTTCGACAAACTCCGTGAGTAGGGTTTATCACCCACTTGAAGTTACACTTTGTTTAAGTGTTTGTGTGTTTCGGTTGGTTTGAGGCCTTGAGCGGCCAGTTTGATCTGTCCAACAAAAACTTGGGACCGAATTATTAAATTTTTGGAGGAATTTTTTGGAGCCAATTTAGACCGATCGGAAGTGGCTGTGTAGGGAGCTATTTGGGGTGTTGTTCATAATTTATTGAAATATTTTTGAAATGAGTGGCTTGAGTTGTGTGGAATTAATGAAGCTAATGCATAAGCTTGATGTGTTAACTGTGATGTCACAATTATGATCAGGAATATAATTGTGTGTATAAACCTTTGGAGATGAGATTGTGATTTGCTCAATTATGGAATATAATTGTGTGTATGAAACCGTGGAGATGAGATTGTAGTGCTCGAATAGGCTCAATTTGGGTGATGTTTGATGAATGTTGAATTACTCAGAGTGAGCTAATTTGGGTGTTATTTGATCCATATTGTTGAATTACATGTGGTGTAGTTACAGAGTGAGAATCTTGCATAATTAATATAATGTGATATATATATTGTATATAAATGGTTTTGGAAATGGCATAATGCATTTTCATATGCAGCTAAGTGCTTACCAGAGATTAGGTGTTAGTGCATGACATAGATTCGAAAAGCGAGCATGGTTGAGAAAGGAATTTCACAGATGATTTTTCGGAGAATTGGGTTGGGAGATGGGTCAACAGATCATTTCGGATGAGGACCATGAGCATTTGGAGAGCTCACCAACAATTCGCCTCGGGAGGAGCTAGTCCGTCTTTTCTGGGAATCTCGGTAGTATGTTTTCAAAAGCGACGGGTTTTGTTTTGAAATGATTATTTTCTCATACATGAAGCCCAGGCAGAGTGTGGGGAGTCGCGGACTCGAGACATGGGACGGGCGTGTGGAGGCGTTCGAGTAGGATCGCGCATTCTTGGGTGTGTGTTTAGAATTGGAGCGTGCGTATGCGAGCTTAGGTGGAGAGTAGCCCATTTAGGGTGATTCCACTCTTGGGCGATAGCTCTGTCGAGGAATATATTTTTTTTGGGTACAAGGAGCGTTCGAGAAGACGGCTCATCTTAGAGGCCGATTTTGAAGAAAGTCGGGTTGTGGCTTTGATGTTTTGGATAATATGTATTAGAATTGTAGATTTTAATATGTATTTGTGTTAAGAGTAATGAAATAACTCTTGGACTATTGGAATATAGTTGGGTATATTTTTTATGAGCATTGGTATATGGGCCCAAGTGGCCATTTTGCTAGATATGTATGCCGTGATATGGAGACATACAGTTTTCCGACGGGTTGTGGATGATGACGGACACGGTTTTGGGCGTCATAGCTTGGTATCGGAGCGTAGGTATCATTCTGCAGGAACTGAGGGACATGGGCTTAGGCCATTGCTATTGCGGTGAAATTGATACGGCATCATAGCTTGGTAACCGGGTTTGGGGTACACAAATACCTAGGAGTCCATGGAGCCAGGTTTGAACCCTTTGCATGCATTGTGTGTTCCATGTTTGTGATTGTGTGATTGCGTGGTTATTGCGTGGGAAAATTATATGCATGGCATAATGTATATAGGAAGAAGTGGAATGCTAAGGTTGGGCCCATAACCTTAGAGGTTGAATGAAATGAACATGAAAGCTTTGAATTTTATTGAAATAAATAAAAAAAGGAGTGGTTGGCAAGTAGCACCGCTAGGAAAAAGGTGATAGGCAGATTCGGTTCATGGTTGTTAGAATCTAGTAGTAATTGGCATGTGCATTACTAGTTAGACTGAGATGAGATTAAATAAAGTTTGTTGCAATTTGACATGTGTAGATGGCAAGTCGAGGCCGATGATGTAGAGGTCATCCACGAGGTGTTAGCCAAGCACTAACAATATTTGACCAACAAGCCTTTCTTTGAGATTTGTGGGGTTCTGAGTATACCATTGCATGAATTTGGGTGCAGGTGATGGGTGAGTGATAGTGTTTAGATCATCATCTCGGCGGTTTGGGGGATCCGATGGTGTGAACCATTGGTTAAACCAGTTGAAATATTGGAGGCTATAGTATGTACCTTCGATGCGGCCCAGATCGGTAGCTGCGTTCAGTGGGGTGAGTCCGAGTGTGGTGGGGCCAGGGTTGTTTCTGGGGATTTAGAGGCAATGACTTGGGCGAGTTCTATGGGCTCTTTATAAGCAGAGTATTTTCCGGCCTTTACTAGACATGCGAGCCCAGGGTTCTATTTGGGAACGATGATAGTGATGGAGTGTGGCCAGATTCAATGGAGTTGCGTTTTGGTGATGACTATGTGGCCTGAGATATGGCCAATGTCGGGAGATTTGAGAATGAATTTGAAGTTTGTCCACGTCGAGCAAGATGTGGGCCTCAGCCTACAGAACATGGACTCATGGTGGAGACTGACTCTGGCCACGTAGAGAGATGGATGATCTGTGAGGCATTCGAATGTCTTGGATTGGGAGAGAAAGGATGACCTTCTTGAGGTTTGACTTAGAGGTTAAGGCCTGCAGGAAGAAAACCATCATATGAAAATTCTCCTAGGATCTAGGGTAAGAGTTAGTCCAGATGTCGTAGACATATCGGGTTTGATGTCATTCTTGACATGGATGAGTTCTGGCATCGGGTTATCGGTGGTGTGACTGAGGCGGGTTATCATACCCAGGCCACGGTCTTGGAGTTGTAGAAGGTAGCATATGTGTGAGTGATCACGTATGTGCGTGAATTTCGGGGGCCTTGAATTCTGTTAAAGGGGGGAATATATATAAAACAAGGAAAAATTCAATTTTTACGAAAAAATAACGGTAATTTAAGTTAGCTTAAGAAAATTCTACAGATCTCGGATGATGAAGCAGATTTGCGTCGTTAAATTCGTTTGAAATCTAATGACGAAAAATTTCGGTTGAATTAGAGACAGGTCAGGAGATATTTCTGAATTTACGAGTGATGTCGCCCGGTGACTTGGGATTGATTTTCTGAAAATCTAGGAGTAAGGAAATTAGAGCAGTTTAAGTTCATTTCTGATAAGTGAATTGAAAAAAATAAAATTGAGCTGAGAAATGGACCCGAATGGAATTAATAAATCGTTTATCAAATGATAATAATAATAATAATAATATAAATATTATAATAACAATAAAAGGAAAAAAATCAATCAAAGAGAGGGGGGCGTCGGAGGGAGGCGCGTGAGAGTTGAGAGAGAATTTTTTTTATTTTTTTTCTCTCTTCGTTTCTTTATCAGATCTAAGAAAATCGGACCGTAGGTTTTCATGTGACTGAAGAGCTAAAGTTGATCTACCTTGTTAAGGGATTACAGCGTGGACACCAAAAAGTTGGAATTTAGACCAAACTCCGGAGTGAGGTAGGGATTTTATCCTGCTTGAGTTACTTTGTTTAAGTGTTTGTAATGTTTCGGTTGGTTTCAGGCCTTGGTAGTGTTGGGTTTGTCTAGCAGAGGATTAGAGATTGTTAAATTTTTAGAGAATTTTGGAGCCCATTTGGACCCGATCCGTATTGTGTAGGGGCTATTTAGATATTTGTTTCATAATTTATTGAAATATTTTTGAAATGAATGGCTTGAGTTATTATTAATGGAATTAATAGAGTTAATGTAAACTGATGTGTTAACATGATGTCACAATTATATGGAATATAATTGTGTATAAACAACTGGAGATGAGATTGTGATTTGCTCAATTATATGGAATATAATTGTGTGTGAAGCCATTGGAGATGAGGTTGTGAATTGCTCAAATCATTGTATTAGGTGATGTTTGATGAATATTGAATTGCTCAGTAGGCTAATTTGGGTGTTTGATCCATATTGTTGAATTACATGTGGTGTGATTCAAAGTGAATGTTGCATAATTAATATATTGGTATATATATTGCATAAATGGTTTTAGTAGCATAATGAACATATTTTGGCAGGTAACTAGAGATTAGGTGTTAGTGAATGACATGATTTTATGAAAACGAACATGGTTGAAAGGAATTTCACGAGGATGATTTTTTTAGGAGGGTGGGTTGGAGATGGTAGAAGTGAATTCATTTCGGATGAGAATGTGACTGTTTTGGAAAACAACCAATTCGTCACCGGAGGTTAGTCTCATCTTTTCGCAGAATCTCAGGTAGTATATTTTCAAAGAACAAAATGTTTGTTTTGAAAATGATTATTTTAAATACATGGCTTGAGCGAGTGTGAAGTCGGTGAGGCTCGAGGCGCAGGAATGAAGACAGGCATTCAAGTAGGGTCATGTTTACTTGAGTGTGTGTTTAAGTGGAGCATTGCATATGCACTTAGGTGGAGAGTGACCCATTTAGGGTGATTCCTCTTGGGCGATAGCTCGCCTATCGAGGAATATATTTTTAGGGTCTTAGGGGCGTTCGAAGGCGGCTCATCTTAGAGGCGATTTTTGAAGAAAGTCGGGTTGTGGCTTTGATGTTTTGGATAATATGTATTAAATTGTAAGATTTTTAATATGTATTTGTGTTAAAATGTGAAATAACTGGACTATTGAATATAAGTTGGGTATATTTTTTGATGAGCATTGGTATGTGGGCCAGTGGCCATTTTCTTAGATATGTGTCTCGCGATCTGGGACAGCTGGACTCAGTTGGTTGACGGGTAGTCAACGGACCCCCGAGTTTTGGGGCGTCACATCATTTTCAAAATCTGATCAACCCAAAGTCTGATGACAATTAATTCTTAACTATGAGAACGATAACAATCTTCTTTTCTCAAGAAGTCAAATGGCAAAATAAGTGAGTTCAAAGTCAATAAATTATTTTTATTTACTTTTCAAATTTATCTCACTTATTGTTCTTCATTATAAGTATTAAATAAATTTAAATATACACATGTTTAACTAATTTTAATTATATTTGATTTATATTTAATTTTATTGATAAAAACAAATGTGATAAAACTCTTATCTTTTTCTTTAATTAATATTTTCTAGGAATCCCAAGTGTCCTAAATCATTTTTGAAGAGAAAAATAATTTTGTTAGTTCAAACTATTTATATATAGATAGAAACATATAATCAAAATCACTAAAAACCAAAGTTAAACAACATCTAGGTTAGCATAATGGTGATTTCCAGAAATACATATTGATGAGTTGAAACTACATGTATATTAATATGTGTGACTATAATATCTGTACTCCAGTGCAGCTAGCATTTTGATGACCATTGACTTAATTTCTTATCGCTGGTTGTATAACAACCTGTGAATCGACATCATCTCAGATAGGCATTTGCACCATGATGATAGCCAATCTGTGCTGGGAACCAGCCCGACCCTGCAGCTGAAGACCACCGATGCAGCTCAAGAAGACCCGGCCACATGCAAACAAGACAACCACAATCACACATCGTATCAAAGCGATGATTAAATCACGAAAAAAAATGAAAACCTAGATCTATGTGAAATAACCATTTTATTGAGAAAAAAGTGTAAAGTCAGGTCAAGAATTTCCAAAAAAATCATCCCTCATTTCTTAAGGAAAAGAGGCCAAGAAATAAAAAATTGAAGAAACTAAGGCTATGGTTTTCAAATTAAAGTCTTACATTTTTCTATAATTTATATATACTAAATGTGAACGCAACATTTTTCTTTCCCTTTCTATCTTTAATCCAACATTTTAAAATAGAGAAATTCCCTATGAGAATCTCTTTAGATTTATCTTAAAGTATTTCAAATGATTGAAACATTAAAATTTTTTACTCTTTTATATTTTCAAATTTTTAAATATCAATTTTCACATAAAATTTTCTATGTGAAGCTATTAACTTTAAAAAAAAAATGTACCCGAACAAAACTTAAGAAATAGTTTTATAGGTGCAAGCACTAATATTATTTAAGTTCATATCTGGGAAAAACCTTGATACATTCACAGAATCTCTCTAAAAGGAAAAAGGAAAATTTAGAAAAGCGTCAATAGTGTTTGATTTCAGTTTTTTGTATTTGGGACTTTCCTTTCACTCTCTAGACAATGTAGGACACTACATACTAAAATTAGCTTGATGTTTGACTGTCGTGTTCCTTTTTGTAAAACTTGTGAAAATTTGATTTAAATTTTCAAAAATAGGCCAACAGGTAATTTAAGACAGTCTGAAGGAAAATTTGGGATTTTAGATCTTGGATGTAAAACCTTGAAATTTTGTTTTTCTAGAAAAAGTAGCGGTAATTTTCTTTGGAATATTCAAAGGCTAAAACCTAGAAATTTTAGATCTCCCGGATGATGAAAGAACTGTCGTTGAAATCGTCTCGCTGAGAAATCCCAGTATGTAGATTTTGTGGGATTTCGAGGCGATTGAAATTTAGTTTTTCAAGGCGTAGGGGGTCGAGTGACACATGACATGATCATGTGATGTATGTGTTTGGCCAGTGAATGTGACATGGCCAAAAGCCACATGTGGTCCAAAGTGAAATGCATGGCTTGTTTAGCCTCATCTATATGGGTGCAAATAAACTGGAATAAAGGAAAATAAAGGAAAATATGAGAAAAATCCTTGTTGCGAATGGCTGAAGGAAAGGTGGGGAGGAAGCCCTCCTCCCCTAACTTGATCTTTGATGGTGGGTGATCAAAGAAAGGAAAGGAGAAAATGAGAAGAAATAGAATAGGAAAAGAAGAAGAATGAGTGAAAAGAAGAGAAAAATGGAAAAGGAGAAGTGGAAGAAATAAAGGGAAATGAGGATGGAACAAAGAAGAAGGGGGAGCAAACAAGGAAAGGGAGAAACGGGCGTGGGGAGAGTGAGCGTGAGGAGAGAGAAAAAGGAAGGAGGATTTTCTCGGTATTTAGACCAGTGGGAGTTCGATGGCAGAGGTAAGTTGGTCTACTAAATGAGCAGTATGATGCAAAACGGAAGGATCGATGCTTCAGCTCTCGAGGTGAGGTTTCTCTTCTACTCAAATTTCGCTTTTCATTTAAGAATTAAATGAAATGGCCGTGGGTCGAGACTCGACCACAAGGCGATAGAATTTGTTTTCGGACGATCCGGATTTGGAGTTTTGAAGGTGGGTATCTGAGTCGATTTAGGTTCGGGGCTTCTTTGGAAAATGCATATTTGGACTTTGTTGTGACGGAGTTTCGGACCTTTCATGAGGGTTTGAGGTGGGTTTTGATTCAGAGAGGAGTCTTTGTCTAGTTTTTCCCCTTGACCCCATGGCGTGTTTTGGCCATGAGCCATCACTCATCCAAAATCGGTGATTTAAATTTTGGGTAAACTAGACTTATAGGAGACATATCTACTTCGAAATATAGGTATATCAATTCCCGACCCCTTCGGACTGGAAATTCATCAATGTGTGACACACTATGTTGTGCAGCAGAAAATTCTCGGGTGAGGACACAATTGTCATTTTTCTGATTGTTGGCCTCCAACTTCGGATGACCATAACTTCTTCGTCCGAACTTTGTTTCAGGTGTTCTTGGACTCTATGGAAAGCCCATTGAGTCAAGATTCCATCCATGTGCCTGTGGAGGACAGTGGGTGATCATAACGTTTATGAAAATCTATGTTTTGCACCAAGTGTGCAGGTTGCTTGATTGTGTTGATGTGAATAGCCGGGTTTTGACATGAACATTGCATGACATGTTGTAGGCTATTGTATTGGGTAGGAATTGCCATGAGTTAGCCTAAGGAAGGTTGTATGACATTATTTGTTTAGTCATGGATTGATGAATACTAATATGTTTGATATGATGTCTATATATATATTGGCATGAAATATGGGGAACTTATGTGCTTGCGATATATGTTTTTGACATGAAGTACAACTGATAAGAATGGTTTCATGTAATTGTGCATCCTTCATGCTGCTGAGAACATGCAGTGGCATTAGCATTGCATATGCACAGGGACATCGCATTATGTTAGGTGTGTGTATATGGGTATGGTCATCCATCATCAGTGTTGATGAATGGGTAGTTAGCTCGTACTTTGGACGACGTCCAATCAATGTCTCACGGTTTAAACATAAAAAGTAAAATATAATTAATGTGTGTAGGCGGAGCACGAAGGGTACATTAATCCTCGGTGAAAGCACAGGAACATTTAGTGTAAGACAATGCAGTGTGATTCGAAAAGTTATGTATGGGTGTAAGAGACCCGCGGCGTAAGCTGAAAAGTTCTGAATAAGACACATGGTTATGGTTATCACATAGACTTCGAGTTGTGTGATAGAAGTCGGGATTGACTCGGGACTAGTTGCCCATTGGGTACGAGTGGGCCGGTAAGGGCTCAGTAGATGTGTGTCATTGGTACTACCAGTGACGGTTGTCACACTTGACATAGGCATGTGTGAGGGAGTCGGTGAGTTTCTTGGGATATGGGCATGAAGACATTTCATGCATGACATATAACATTCATGTAGACATTTTACTTGGATGTTTATTTGTTTGTGCGACCATTGCATGTGCACTTAGATGAGGAGTAGGCCTTGTAGGAGTTATTCTCTACTGGGCTTTGCTCACCCCGTCGTGGGATCCCCTTTCAGGTACAGGTTCGGTGCAGGCGTATGACCCGCATGTGGGATGAGAGCCGGATGCGTTCTGTTTTGTTTTGTTTTTGTCTTGTATGATAGTCGAGCAAAACAAAAACATGTATACCTTTGTTGTATAAAAGGCGTAAATGAATTTATTGATTAAATAGTCTATCATATATTTTTGTATATTTGTTAATTAAATATCAGGAATAGGTCTTAATATGAGACAAATGAGTGTGATATGGGACACAGCATCCCTGATTTTCGCGGAGTTGTGAGTTATCAACGGGACCCGGATTGGGCGTCAGCGGTGCCCAGTATCGAGTATGGGTATAGGAAGCTGGGCACAATGAACATGCATTACATGATGCAGCTTCATGACCCAGGTATCGGAGACATAGGTACACACAAGTACCTAGGGCTTGAGAAACATGAGTTTAGGCCATGGTTGTGGCAGCCCAAGAGCAGGGGTCAGGTCAACTAAGTCGACATGAAATCTAGTGGATGTCCGAGTTACTAAACGCCACTTCGAAAATCAGCTAGGAGTCTCATTTGTGGGATGTAAAACTGACCTTATTGGATATTATAATAGTAGTTTTTAGGCCGATTAGAGGTCCGATGATGAAACGAGGGTAGATTAGGATTGAATGGGACGTCATTTGGACATGAGTGGAATTTTGAAAATTGTAACCGAATCCTAAGGAATAATGATTTTTCTTTATTATATCAGAATGGAGGGGTTTGCAAGTTTGTAAAAATTCGGTTCCTATGACTTTGAAGCTGATATTTAGAAGAGAATAGGAGATTTGAAGTGAATAGTGATTTAGGACGAAAGTCGAGGCTGCGTTGAAATTTTTCGGAAATTGGGTCAAAAATACGAAAATGTCAGAATATATCATAAAGACTACTTGAAAGCTGAAGAATAAAGTGAAGCGAGTCCGTTTGGATGGTTTCAGGTGATCAGAGCGTGTTCGGGTAATGTCACAGCTATTGTCAGGATTTGGAGTTTAATGATTTTAAATCCGATTTCGGTGATTTCAAAGCACAGGATCCATGAAGGATTTAATTAGAATATTTCATGGTCATTTGATTTACAGAGCGACCATAGAATATTTTGACGTTTAATCGAGTATAAAGCGTTATAAGACAAAAAGGAATAAAAATCTGATAAAATGGAGATATTTTCTTATGAGCCAATCAAAACATTTCCTTAAGAACTAGGATTAGGGTTTGTGACTCATTAGAATGGACCAGTAATTCCATAGGCTCCAAATGCAATAAAATAAGTTGATTGTACAATATAAAGAAATGGAGGACCAAATTGTAATTTAAGGAAAGTTAGATTATTTAAATGGACAGGAGCAATAAAATAATTCATTTGGTCCTATCAAAAGTTCTAAAACACCCATGGAGAGGAAAAGGGAAAAGAAAGAGGAAGAAAGGAAGAAGGAAGGAAGAGGAAGACAAAGGTATGTTTTTGTATGGAATCCAAGTGTCTTTTGGATGTCTAAGGTTATTGGGTGGTTGCTTTAGGGTTTTTCTATGGAGATTGGTTTGTTCCAAACCTAGGGTTTTGGTTGAGAGATCACACAAACCCTTGAATTGTTGAGGTTTTGTGGATAAAACCCCAATTGGGGTATTTAAGGTTGAATCATGATGAATTTGATATAAAGTGAAAGAAATGGATTAGGTTAGGGTTTTGACAAAATCAAAGTGATAGGGTTAGGGTTTGATAGTGAATTGTGTGTGTTATGTTGAAATGGGTATAATGCATCAGATTTAAGTGTTTAAATTGAAGAAAAGAAAAATGGAAGACAAACACATTTTGGTCAATTTTTGGGCAGCAGTCTCAGTGCGAGGAAATGTCCTGTTTTCTGTTTTGACCAGTTTACACATTATTTTGGCCATAACTTACTCAGTTTTGATCCGATTTGAGTGATTTAAGTGGCTACGTAAAATAGAATTGAAGGAGAACAAAACTTAAGAAGAATGTATCATGGAAATTCTGATCCTAAGTGGCTAAATATTCATAAAGTAGGACCATGTGCACGCCAAATTCTGGTTCAGTTTTTGAACATAGATTAGCCCGGTTATTTGGACGTAAAGTGAGTTTCGGTGCTCCGAATTGGGTGATTCCAATTGGAATAGAACCCTTAGCACCTTAGCTTTAAATGAGTATAAGGACATAGTGTCAAAATATGAAGTCAAGACCTCGGAAAAATGAGTAATACAAACTGTCACTAGAAAAATCGGTAAAATGACTAGTTAACAGAAAATGCCATAACTTTAGTTTGGATAGTCCCGATTGGATTGATTCCAATTCTAAGTAAAATAGATTCTAGGAATAAGAATAGAGATAGAATGTTTATGGTGGATTAAATGGAAATTATGGTTTAATGTGTAATTGTGATTTTTTCTTGGAAAAGGTGAAAAAAGGACTATCGGACGAGGCAGGAACTGCGGGAAGCAAGCGAGTTGAGGCGGGGTGAAGCGTGAAGTGAAAATGATATTTTGAGAATTTAGTTTTTAAATTATGAATGGTTTTAATGTTAAACTAGAGACACAATGCTAAATTTTATGTAAAATGTTAAGGCATATGGAAATGTTTTATATTGCATTGTTTTATCTTGCATCCAATGCATATATTTATATGTGTATTAAATATGTATAATATATTAAGTATGAAAGTTTAAAAATGTTTAAAGTAATATATATTGTTCAGTGATAAGTAAGTTGATATATTTATAAATGTATTTTGAAGAAATGTTTCTTGATGGTTACCACTAAACCCCTATGGCTGATATATTGATATCGACGATACTTTAGCGTGTAAGGATTAAGAGGAGTAAAGTTATGAGTTACTAAGCTGAGGGAGGGAAATAGGAGTGTCTAGAGTAATATCCTTACACGTGATAAGTACTATGTAATTGGAACCCTATGCAAAGCGTGAGTTCTCATGAGCGTAGTGGTTATATTTGGAGTCTTATTTGTCCCTCAGTCGATGCAGGAAGTATTGGTGTGTTTATTCCCACAGGTTCCATCAAAAGAATGAAAGAAGAAATAAAGTTTAAGGCATAAATGTAAAGCATAAATGGATTTTAATCATAAGTATTTATGGAAAGAAGTTTAAGAGCATAAATTCTTAAAGCATAATGGATTACCCCAAATGCATGACATTTATGGAAAGAAAGTTTAAGGCATAAATTCTTAAGCATAAATGGATTTTTAAATGCATATTATTTATTGAAAGAAAGTTTAAGGTATAAATGTTTAAGCATAAATGATTTTAATGAGTATAGTATTTATGGAAAGAAAGTTTAAGGCATAAATGTTTAATGTATAAATGGATTTTAATTGTATAAGTATGTATTGAACATTAATATCTTGAAAATGTTATATAAATGAAAATGTGCACTCAGGCTAAGTTTAGCTCATCTTTTCATATGTTTCAACAAATATTTTAGGACACAGAGACAGTGCATCGGTAAAATTACCCTCTGTGCGATGAGTCGGTATTTATCGAGGAGAACCGACGCATGTGGCTTTGCATTGAAAATAATTTGCATATTGTATATGTGAATATTTTGTCATGTTTGATAAAATTATGCATGGAATTGAAGAAGGTTTAAATGTTTTGATGATTTGAAAGAAATAAATGTATATATATGTATATTGTGTTTGATTGGGTTGTGGACGGAGTCCCCAATGGAAGTTGATGAATTGAAGTTTAAAGTGTTTTTAAATGTTTTCATCGGGTTTTGTAAATTTGGGAAAGTCCAGAAAAGCGGAGAGCTACGGCAGACCTGCGAGAAAAAATCCTAGTGTTGGAAAAGAAAGAAAGAAATTTTTTTAGCACTTAGCTTCCGCATTATTTTAAAGATATGTAGAAGAAATTAGCAAAGGGGTTAAAATCACAGTTTTAATTTATGGTTTTAAGGAAAAGTTTCTATATACAATTTGGGTAGGGGAGGTCCCCTCGGGTTCATGAGGTTAATCAGTTGGGATCCTTCAACGTGGTATCGGGCGAGGTTTGAAAATGTTATAAGATTTGAAAATTTTTTATTTTATATGATTGTTTTAATGTTTTCTTTAAGATTTTATAAAAAAAAAAAATTTAATTTATGTGATTTAAATCATATATGCATTACATGACATATTAATTTTAATTCACAGGAAAAATCTGTCGTCGAGGCCGACCGCCCCCACCGGGGAGAGCTCACGAACGTGAAGTACCACCCCCTTTGAGAACGTGTTTATGAGTCTGCATATGTTCCTCCACCCAGACCGCTAGGGCCGCCACCAGCCTCACGAGGGTTGTAAGGACGAGATACCTTTAGAGCCGGATGGCTCGGATGTTATACAACCATTTAATCAGCCCCCGTGAGGAGCAGCTGAGTGTCCATTGAGAGGGTAAGAAGTAGAGGCGAAATTATGTGGGGTATAGGAGATCCACGAGAAGGCATGAGTCGTGGCTAGGGTAATGAGATGGTTAATTGAAAATGCATGGGTTTAATTTAGTTTAAGTGAATCAATGACATTAAGTGAATTATTAATAGTAATTGTTGAAGAAAATGGAAGAAATTGAAGACATAATGATGAATGTATAGCAGTGGGATTTTGCCACCTTTAGGAAAAGTATGGAAAAGGACTGATTGTTACAATAATTGATTGTTGGAGGCTAGGAGTTTTTAGCAGGACTTGATGTTATTAGATATCCATGACTTTGATGTTATATTAGGCATGGATTTACTATCTAGACATCATGCTACAAAGTTGTTATAGGAAGAGTTGGAGTTCTATAAGCCAAGGAAGGCAGGGAGGGTTGTTTTATCGTGGGTTACGGAAAATACTACCTACGATAATATGACAGGTTATGTGGGCTAGTAAAATACTTGAAAGTTATATCAAGGTACCTAGCTTATGCTATTGAGGTGAGGGATAATGACTGAGTCGAATGGAAGATATTCGATAGTCAAATAATTTAGGATGTATTTCAGGAGGATCTTCTAAGTATATATAAAAAAATATATATATATATATATTAATTTTAGATTGAAATGACCCTAGGGCAAAGAACCAGTGCTAAGGCACCTTATATGATGGCTCCTTAAAGTTGAGAAAGAATTGAAAAAATTGAAGAGTATAAATGGATGAAATTGGTGAGTAAGAGTTTTGTTAAGTAAGTACTTCGCCTTGGGAATACTTAGGTTATTCTGTTATAAAAAAAAAAATGATGATGAAAGTTTAAGGATGTATATTGATTACAGAGAGTTGAATAAAGTGAAAATACGCAATCAACACCCATTGCGGATTGATGATCTTTTGATCAATTCTACAGGGGACGAGGTATTTTGAAAATGGATCTAAGCTCGAGGTTACCATCAATTAAAAGATTAGATTAGGAGGATGTTCTATGACAGCTTTGAAAACACGGTATAGGCATTATGAGTTTTAGTCATGCTAGTTGGACTAGCTTATATTCAGTAAGCTTTATGGATCTTATGAATAGGATCTTTCAGCCTTATTTAGATCAGTTTGTTATAGTATTCATTGATGACATTTTAATCTATTTAGCGATAATGAAGGTGTGAGGAGCATCTAAGTAAATTCTATTTGTAGTATGCCAAACTTAGTAAATTCTAGTTAAGTTTGACGGTGTTGCCTTTCTAAGGCATGTGATGATTTCGATGAAAGGGGTTTCATTGATCCTCGAAAAGATTAGAAAATTGTGAGCGAAAACCACCTACGAATGTATGAGAGATACAAAGTTTCTAGGTTAAAAGCGGGTATTATCGGAAGGTTGTTAAAGAAGTTTTCAAAGTTAGCGGATCCTTTGACTAAATTGACAAGGAAAGATGAAAAGTTTGTATGGTAAAGACATGTCAGAAAAGATTAGATGAACTAAAGGGTGACCTTAGCCTAGTTCTTACAATTCCGTCGGGAACCCAAGAGGATATACGAGTATATTGTGATGCTTCTAGGCGGAGGCTTAGGGGTGAGTTAATGCAACATGAAAATGTGATAGCATATGATTTAAGGCAATTGAAAAGCATGAGCAGAGATTATCTGAGACATAACCTAGAGTTGGTTGTTGTAGTCTTTGCTCTGTATGTCGAGGGGCATTCTTGATATGGAGTTGCATGTAAAATTTTACAAATCAAAGAACATGTAATATTTATTCACATAGAAAAAGTTAAATATGAGACGGAGGAGATGGGTTGAGCTCATTAAGGATTATGAGTTCACTATTGAGTACCATCCGGGAAAGGTTAATATGGTAGTTGTTGCTCTTAGTAGGACACCTATGGGTTCCATATCTCACCTAAAGGTTGTGTACCTCCCTAAAATTGTGGAATTTAGGTCTTTAGGTGCGAGGCCCCAGAATTGACGGATATTAGTCACAGCCCATAATAGACAAGGTAAAGGGAGCTATAGACTCAAGATACGATCATGATTAAATTGGGAAGTGAGTGCAGGCGAGTTAAAAGAAGGATTTTTGAAATGCGAGCATATGGTATAGTGATGATAGGTCACGGGTTATGTGTACTAGATGTGGGAAGATTAAAGAAATAAATTATGGGAGAGACTCACTCTACCATGGCGATGCATCGAAACACTAGATGTATCATACCTAAGGGAATACTAAGGTGGAGGGTATAAAGAAGATGTTGAATTTTATTTCTAAATGTCTCATTTATGTCAAAAAAGTTAAGGTTGAGCATCAGATTTGCGGGGTTCTTATAGTCTCTTAGATCCTCGGTGGAAATGGGAAAGTGCATGATGGACACTATTTCACTTTGCCGAGGAGTGGTTATGACGTGATATGGTGATTGTGGATAGATTGAGCGAAATCGGTCAATTTCATGCTATGGAAAAATAGTGACTTAGTTGAGAAGTTGGTGAGTTGTATATAAAGAGATTATGCGACTTCACGGATGACCGATCTGAAAGAGCCATACAGAGACATTGGAAGTTATGCTCCAAGGCTTGTGTGTTAGAGTTTAAAAGGAGTTAGGAAAGAGCAATTTACCATTAATGGAGTTTTCCTACAATAATAGTTCATCATGTGACATTGAAGTAGGCGCCTTGGGGCCTTATGTAGGAAGGAAGTGTAGGACTCCATTGGCAGGATGAGAAAGGGAGAGAAAATTTTTAGATTCATAAATTGTTCAGGCTACATGGATAATGTTAAAGTTATCGATGATAGATTAAAGATAGCTCAATTGATAGAAAAGTTATGTTGATAGCGAGGAGAGATTTGGGTTTAGGTGGGGATTAAGGTATTTATGAGGATATCACCACAGGAAAGGGTGTTGATATTTGGAAAGGGAAGTTAAGTCCTCTCTATATGGGACTTTTATGAAATTATAGAAAATAATTGGAGAGGTAGCGTCTTAGTTGAGGTTGCCACATGAATTGGCGAGAATACATGACATATTTTACATTTCTGTAGTATATAGCCAGATTCTTCGCATGTGTTAAGAGATCAACCGGTTGAATTGAAGAAGATTTGACGTGAAGAAAAGGCCGGTTAAAATTGTTGATCGAAATGATTAGGTTCTTTGAAACAAAGTGATTCCTTTAGTAAAGGTGTTTTGGATGGAGATCACGGTGAGAGAGCGACATGAAATTTAAATTCGGGACGAAATTTTTATAGGAAGGAGTTGTAAAACCCCAACCTTATTGAATGTTATAATAGTAGTTTTGAAGCGATTAGGAGGTCAATGATAGAAACGAGGGTAGATTAGAATTTAGAATGCTCGAGGACGTCATTTGGGTGAAGTGGAATTTTAAAATTGTAACGAATGCCTGGGAATAATGATTTTTCTTATTATATATCAGAATGGAGAGGGGTTTGCAAAAGGGGTTGTAAGAAATTGTTCCAGTTCCTATGACTTTGAGCGATATTTAGAAGAGGATGAGAAGTTTAAGTGAATGGTGATTTTAGGTTGAAAATTCGGGGCTGCGTTGAAATTTTTAGGAAATTGGGCCGAAAAATACGAAAATGTCAAATATCATAAAGACTAAAACGAAACTGAAATAAAGTGAAAGCGAGTCCGTTTGGATAGTTTCGGGTGATCCGAGCGTAATTCGGGTAATGTACGCTATTCAGGTTTGGGTTTTAATGATTTTAAATCCGATTTCGGTGATTTCAAAGCCTGGAATCCTTTGTGAAGGATTAGAATATTTCATGGTCAATTTTGAGTTTAGGCGACCATAGAGATATTTTGACGTTTAATCGATATAAAAGCGTACTTATAGGCAAGGAATAAAAATGCGATAAAATGGAATATTTTTCTTACATGAGCTTGATCAAAACATTTCTTAAGGGCTAGGATTAGGGTTTGTGACTCATTAGAATGGACCAATGAGGTTCATGGGCTCAAATGCAATAAAACCAGGATTGAAATTGAGGCAATATAAAGAAATGGAGGACAAATTGTAATTTAGGAAAGTTAGATTATTTAAATGGGGAGACAACCAAATAATTAAACTTTGGTCTCTCAAAAGTTAAGGCACCCGTATGGAGGAGAAAAGGGGGAGAAAGAAGGAGGGAAGAAGGAAGAAGGAAGGAGAAGAAGGAGAAGAACAAGGTATGTTTTTTTTTTTGTGTGAATAAAGTGTCTTTTGGATGTCAGGTTATTGGTGTGATTGCTAGGGTTTTTTCTATGGAATTGGTTGTTTATTTCAGGTTTTAATTGAGAGATCACACAAACCCTTGAATTATTTAGTTTTGTGATAAACCCAATTAGGGTATTTAAGGTTGAATCATGATGAATTTGATAGAAATTGAAAGAAATGGATTAGGTTAGGGTTTTGACAAAATCAAGTGAGTAAAGTTGGGGTTTGATAGTGAATTGTGTGTGTTATGTTGAAATGGGTATAATGCATCAGATTTGAGTGTTTAGAGTGAAAGAAAAATGGAAGACAAACACATTTTGGTCAATTTTCAGGCAGCAGTCTCAGTACAGGAAATGTCCTGTTTTCTGTTTTGACCAGTTTGAGTATTTGGCCGCAACTTGCTCCAATTTGATCCGGACTGGATGATTTAAGTGGCTACGTAAATAGAATTGAAGGAGAACAAAACTTAAGAAGAATGTATCATAAATTCACGATCTAAGTGGCTAAATATTCACTCAAAGTAGGACCATGTACAAGCCAAATTCTGGTTCAGTTTTTTGAACATGGAATTGGCAGGTTATTTGGAGCGTAAAGTGAGTTTCGGTGCTCGGGTGGGTGATTAATTGGAATAGAACCCTTAGCATACCATTTTTTCTGTGAGTATAAGGTGTGAGTGTCAAAAATATGAAGTCAAGACCTCGGAAAAATGAGTATACAAACTGTCACTAGAAAAATCTAAATTAAAATGACTAGTTGGCATGAATGCCATAACACTGATTTGGATGATCAGGTGGATTGATTCCAATTCCTAAGTAAAATAGTTCCTAGAGGAATAAGAATATAGGAATGAATAACATGGTGGATTAAATGGAAATTATGGTTAATGTGTAATTGTGATTTTCTTGGAAAGGTGAAAAGGACTATCGGACGGGAAGGCAGACTCAGCGGAAGCAAGCGGATGAGCGGTGGCGTGAGTGAAAATGATATTTTAAAATTTAGTTTTGGATGGAATGGACATTAATGTTAAACTGAAAGTTTAATGTAAATTTACATGTAAATGTTAAGGCATATGGAATGTTCTGTGCATTGTTTTATCTTGCATCAATGCATATATTTATATGTGTATTAAATATGTATGCATATGTTGGATTGTTATGAAAGTTTAAAATGTTTAAAGTATGCATATGTGTTTTAATGATAAAGTAAAGGATTTAAATATATTTATAAATGTATTTTGAAAGAAATGTTTTTACTGATGGTTACCCTAAACCCCTATGGCTGTTATGGTGATATCGGCGAAGTACTTTAAAGCGTGTAAGGATTAAGAGGGTAAAGTTATAGGTTACTAATGAGGAGGAAATGAGTGTCTAGAGTAATATATCCTTACACGTGATAAAGTACTATGACTGGAACCCTATACAAAGCCGTAGTTTCTCACCAGCTGTAGTGGTTATGACTGGAATGTGACTGTCCACTCAGTCATTTTCTTGGGAAACTGTTAGAGTGTGTTTTATTCCCTAGGTTCCATCAAAAGAATGAAAGAAAGAAATAAAAGAAAAGAAAGAAGTTTAAGGCATAAATGCTTAAAAGCATAAATGGATTTTAAATGTAAGTATTTATGGAAAGAAAATTTAAGGCATAAATTCTTAAAATAAATGGATTTTAAATGCATAAGTATTTATGGAAAGAAAGTTTAAGGCATAAATTCTTAAAAGCATAAATGGATTTTAAATGCATAGTATTTATTGAAAGAAAAGTTTAAGGTATAAATGTTTAAAGCATAAACTGATTTTAATGGTATAAAGTATTTATGGAAAGAAAGTTTAAGGCATAAATGTTTAATGTAAATGGATTTTAATTGTATAAGTATGTATTATTTTGATATGTCTTGAAAATGTTATATAAATGAAAATGTACTGCCAAAGGCTCGTTTAGCTCACTCTTTTCCATATGTTTCATATAGTATATTTTCGGGACACGAGGCAGTGCATGGTGGAGAGTCATCAAATGCGGTGAGTCAAGAGCTATCAGGAGGCAAGCGCATGTGGCTGCATTAAGAAAATAATTTGCATATTGTATATGTGAATGTTGCTGTCATGTTTTGATAAAATTATGCATGGAATTGAAGAAAGGGTTCAAAATGTTTTTGATGATTTGGAAAGAAATAAATGTATATATGTATATTGTTTGGATTGGGTTGTGAATGCAATATGGAAGTTGATGAATTGAAGTTTAGAGTGTTTTAAATGTTTTCATCGAGTTTGTAAATTTAGGAAGAATAAGAAAAGGAAACTCTGGCTTGATTTTCTGAAAAATCAGTGTTGGAAAAGAAAAGAAAGAAATTTTTTAGCACTTAACCAGCATTATTTTTAAAGATATGTGAAGAATTGTAAGGGTTCGCTCACCAGTTTTTAATTTATGGTTTTAAGGAAAAGTTTCTATATCTGTTGGAGTCATAGGGAGGGTCCCACTCGGGTTCATGAGAGTTAATCGGGTGGGATCCTT
>JAEQBH010005823.1:0-86902 GCA_016808115.1 Tetrastigma voinierianum
AAAATAATATATAAGAGTCTCCAAATACCCGGGTTCCCTCATTGAATGGTTACCACAATGCCCTAGATGCGTCGACATTTATAGATTTTCTCCAATGATGGGTCACACTTTTATAACCACTGATCCCCAAAAATTATGGCTCATTTGTAATTTCATACGACATAGAAAAGTTCACGACAAAGCCATCTCTCAAGCGCTCTAACATCTTCGTCGTGGTAATGGTTTCGCTGCAATATATTTTTATGCTCTTTTTCTAATCTGATCGCGATGATAAGTCAGTAAATGTCGAGACATAGTTCCCGCCGAGGTTGTCCTGTTTATGTTTGCGGATAAAGCTTTTCTATGTCGCGACACCTCGATACCTCGTACTAATACTAATAGATGCTGCAACAACAAATTCTTGGCTGAGACTAAGTTTCTTTCTATCATGTTTACTTTATGTCATGACATGTAATTTTGTAAGCCATGGCTGTAGTTTCTCACAATAGTTTTAGTCCTGTCATTACGATTTAATTTTTCATTCACCTAATCGTATTTATCCCGGGTCACGGCCGAATCGTTTGTTGCAACATTAAAGTCTTTGTCGTGACATATCTATCTTGGTTAGTCTCATGTCTCTCCCATTTCCTATTGCGACAAAAAACTTCTCTCCACATGGCTTAAATCCTTTACTCAAAGAATTTTATCATTGTGACATAATCTTCTCATTTAACAAGATTTCTACCTGCTTTCTTTACTCCGTGTCGCAATGATAAGTTTTGCCCTTCTCTCTCAACTCTTTCGCGATACAAGAGTCGCCTTGTTGCAAAAGAGTTCACTTCAGCCCCATGTTTGCTCATTACAACTAAAAATCTCCTCTATTGCTATTGCAGTTCTTTGTCACACTCGATTCCCTGGGTCCGACCCGATCACATCCAACTAGTTCGGGGCAAGTGACCATATACGGACTCTTACCTGATTTTTTTTTTAAAGCCAAACTTGTACCTGTGGTATGGCCCACATCTTATAACTGTAATCAAAATATCATATACATTTACAGAGTCCCATTTACTAAATTACAAACTGTACTTTACATTTACAAATCGTAGCTCTAACTCACACAGCGTAACCTTTTACAAGTGTGCGCAAGACTGTGACAAGTGATGTTTGTGTCGACGTCTTTCTCTCAGACTTACACTTATTAGAAACCTGGTAAGCAGCTACGCTTGGGAAACTTATCTTTTATAGTAGAAACACCCTCGTGATGAGTACCGAATCACAAATAACATAAAACAATAACAGAGACAATCTTTCTGTGGAATTATATAATAATTTTGCATGCATACTGCCCCTATAACAAACTTATGCTTTCACTTCACATCTCTCATATGCAAGACTCAACTTTACTTATACTTATAACAAATTTATACTTACTGGGTCTTATACTCTATAACAAACTTATTCCTTATGTGTGTCTTATAATTCATAATAAATATCTATCTTGGACTTATACTTATAGTGATTCAAGATCTCTCAACTTATGCGCACTTCTATTCTTATACTTGATTCTCCGTAGGACACATACTTATTCGTGATTCCTCGTATACCTGTGACTGAGTTTATACATATACTTATACTATTTCCTAGACACATACTTATGCTCTCGTGTCGATCGTATACTTATCTCATCTCTCAAAGGACATTTCGGCCAACTCCTGGTCGACCGATACTTATCTCCCGTAGGGATACATATTTATACTTATTCATATTCCTATAAACTATTTATCACGCACTCATATTTCTATCTATCTTATATCAGTTCCGATCTCCCCATGTGAGTTAAGCATAAATTTAAAGCCATACAGCAGATATTTTACGCATCGCATCGGTACTCCTATATCTATCTCGATCTCCCGTAGGAGTCTACGAACTTATGCTTACACCGAGGTAATCCCAAAATTACAAAAGCTCATACTTATACCATAAGCCTTTGACTTATACTACCGAGATTACATTTATTCTCGAGGCACCTGTAGTACCACGTAGATATTACTTAACATACTGCATATGTAATCCTTATCCTTATACGGAAAGTGCACCCGTGAGGTAATAATTAGCCCATCCCCATCCCGAGTTTATACCTTGATATCAGTATAGTACCTATAGAACCCATACTTATACAGAGGTACCCGTAGGTGCTACATAATTTAATCAGACACAAGATAAGTGCACTCAGGTACTGGCGTAACTTATATTAGTGTCAGATCTTATAATCGCACTACGTAGCCTATCCTTGCCTTATGGATCTTCTACTTGTACTACGTAGTTTATTCCTGATATTTCTGATCTTATCTTGATATTACTTTATACATACATGTATTTCGGATTTTATAAATGTATTACAGAACTTATACATGTATTTAAGATCTTATACATGTCTTACGTAGCATATACTTGTCTCTCATGGATCTTATTCTTCGTAGCGGTATAAAATTCGTAGGTACGATGAGTCTAAATGCATCAGATCATATCGCCATACAAGGTCGACGACTTTATACAGATATGCATATTTAGTCCTTCAGAAAATGTGATCACATCAAATACATATAATGTTTATACTGCATTCGAACATATCTTAAAACAAACAGTATTGTTGGTTCATATCGAGTCATCTTTAGGGATTTATACACCCTACAAGCTTATACTGTGTTTATTCTTATTTTACCGATACGAGTACTCAAGCACTACAGATTAATAAGATACGTGGAGTGACCCGTGAGGTACTAGCTAAAAATGCATACGTGAGGTAATCTCTCACATCTTTACTCTTATTCTTTATTCAATGTCTTATCATATGGCTGTCCTAATTACCTGCACTCAATCATAAGAAATGAGTGTGACGCAGTGATAATGGCACCAAGGTACACATACCAGAGTGCCAGAAGACCACTAGATGCCAAGCACTGCTCAGACGTGCCCGCCCACGCACCAGGGTCGCAAGACCGCCAGGAGTGCCTGAAATGATCGTGACGTGCCGTCAGCAAACAGGCGCCGTGAAGACCACTGAGTGCCGGAGCACCGATCGTGACGGCTCGTCACGCGAACAAAGCCAGTACCGGGCCAGAGTGCCGAGCACCGATCGAGTGCCGGGCACTACTAGTAGTGCCAAGCACCAACAGGACGCTCCACTCATCTATCTCTTCTGTTCAGTAGTCGATTGTCATATGTCTTTCGTAACTTGAACCTTTCTTAATCACATTCTATGATCATGACATTTTATCATTCATATTCATGTTCAAGTTCATATTTCAGTTCGTTTTCATGTTTCATGCGCATAACTATACATATGACATTTCATATACTTAAACAGGAATACTGATGTATTCACCCATCGTTCATGCATTCTAGTCCCTCTATGAATCTATTTTACTTAGAAATTGGAATCATTCCAATTGGATCATCCAAACTCAAGTTATGGCATTTTCATGCCAACTAGTCAGTTTGCCGAGACAATTTGCAATATTCATTTCGATTGCCTTGTCTCCATATTTGGCACTGGTTCTTTGTACTCCTTTAAAGATAAGGTGTAAGGGTTCTACTGCGTGGAATCACTTGAGGTGGCGGAGCAGAAACTCAAGATAAATTAGAAACAGCTTCGGACACTCTGTAATCAAAGCGATGCGGGAATTGGCCTGCACATGGCCCTACTTTGGAAGATTTTGGGCCACTTAGATTCAGAATTAGAAGGTAGATATTTCTATATGTTTGGTTCTCCTTGAAGTCTATTTTAATTAGCCACTTGAATCACTCAAATCTGATAAGAAATGAGCAAGTTATGGCTAAAATACGAAAACTGGTCGAAATAGGAAGCGAGGCATCACGTAATACCGTGCACCCCTAACATGTCTCGTACATGTTATTTAAAATGACGAGAACCTAACATGCTCTCGGTACATGTTGGTGCAATAAATTACGTGTCATAGAAAATTCTACGAATGTGTATTTTCTCTGAAATTTTCATGCACTTTCTTCCATAGATCACTCCTGGCCATCCTTATTAGTAACATGCAATCCCCTCGAGCAAATCCCCAGAAACACTTTTAATTTGCAAAAGAATCCTAGAATTCAAACCAAAATTCACCCAATTCTACAAAACCTTGGAATTGTGAAGGATTCCATATCTACTCATTATCCACTAGGGCTTTTCAACCAAACTTCCCTTAAATCTAGAGTTAGGATGTCTTCCTAATAAAACCCTAGATAAGGGAACCAAATTAATGTCCAAATAAAAACCATAGCAATCCATATCCAAGTAATTCATGTACCAAAATCATGCTAGAACCATAATTTCCATGCAAAAGTCAGAGAATCCATACAAAAATTCCATACTTTGGCTAGGTTTCTCCCTTCCTCCTCTTCTTTACTCCTTCCTCTTCCTCTTAACTCAGATTGATCCTCTTGTTTGAGACCAAAAATGGGTTATTTTGGTCTCCTCCTATTTATATAAGGTTTTCATTAGTGCCTTATAGTCCTCCAACTCTTGACATTGGCTTTCAATTTCCCATTATATTGTTTTGGCTCCTATTCATCAACTTCTCTTTTATGCCCCCTTTTTACAATAAACAATGTTGTCCTTAAGTCTTTATACAAATTACGGGTATCCTAATTTTCCATGTTTAGCATTTGACTCACGAAACATTCAAATTACCTCTTACAAAATACCCTAAACATGTCCAAAGCGCTGAGGTATATTTCGGGCGTTACAACTGCTTATCTTTCATCGACTCACGAGATGTTGTGTCGCGACATAGTTTTCTTGTATCGCGACATATAATCGCTTGGTCTTATCTCATAAGCTAAAATGTCGAGTCAACATGGAAAATTATGTCACATGCGCTGTCTTGTCTGTCTCATTGTTTTTTCTATTTTAATGTGACATGAAATTTCATTGCGATAAGTGTTACATATGAAGTCGACTATGGATTTTGTGTCGCGACATAGTTGTCTTTGTAGTGACGAGCACATGTTATCTTCCATTTTTATGTTGCCATGAGAATTGGCGAATATATAACATGAGTTTCATTCTGTATGTGATCGTCATAGTGAGCATGATTGAATATGCGACATTGCTTCTTTATAAAATTCTCTAACACCTTGCGCCATAAAAATCATTAATGCGATACAGAAATTAAATTGTTATAAAAATTATTATAATGATCTTCCATTATATGATTGACTGGTCTTGTTACCGCTGTACTCTGCTGGCATTTTGGATTACATAAACATTAAACTGTGCATGTGGAAAATTACTTTCTCATTATTTTCTTTCTTATAAGATATTATCTCGTTTCATTTAAACCTACAAACAGAAGTTGATAAATATATTTATATTAAACGTAAAGCAAATATAACTTTAAAAATATGCTAGAAAAATGGATTAAATGATGATTGGGACTCATCTTATATAAAATGATGATTGGAGACACCTTGCTTTACCAATCAAAAGAACTGTATTATTCAAGTGCGATTGGTTTGACCCTATGTGACACCTCAAAAACACTTGGGTGCGGTGACTAGCAGCCCACCAGTATCTGTGGATAAGCGTATATCACGGTACCCACATTTAATACAATCCCATTAATTGGGATCCATTCATCGAGTCCTAAGTAATCACATACCTACACCCTGACACCATGCTGTGAAGGGAGGGTCAAAATTACTTGTGGATATCGAGTGTCTTGATACCACATTGTCCAATCCCCTTCACCAGGATTCGTTTAGCCACACTCAATAAACTTTTTATGTTGTTTTCAAAACATATTACTATGAGTTTAATTACAAAGTCTATTACATACATAGGCATATACCAAAATTAGTTATTTCCAAAGTTTTACAAAAAGAACTATACTAGCCATAGGTCGGCTATCTTCAACCTCTTGGCCCAGATGAGGTATCCTGCCAATGTATACCTACACACGAAATGTTTTCCCATAAAGGGTGATCCATGCCGTGAGAGACTCTATAAATTTATTACCATACAATTGCATGCAATGTTCACTTGGACACATTCACATATATATATCAACATTCAATAGAATGACGAATTAATGGAATACTACATGCCATGCCATGAAATGAGGTGAGACTCCTCAAACGCATGAAAAATCCAGAAGTCATCACAAACTCCCATCACACGATGCATAACTTGATGTGTGATAACATCAGATTGTGTTCAGTCAATGATAATTTTGAAACAAAATCAAGTTTTGAAATCAAAACTTATTGGATGTTTCCATTTCCAGGATCATTTATTAACTCATTGTCTTTTGGGTAGGCGAATTTTGAGGTCTCACGCGAGCCCGATGTGCCTTTCCTGCACTCACGGAAACTCCTTCGATTTGGACATATAGTATGTCAAAATGGGACTAGCCATGCAGTTATCTATCCATGCTTGCTGGCAGGCCCTGCAAGTTTTCCATACTCTGCGAATAGTGGGACTCCATTGAACTTGAACAGCGTGTTGAGCCCACTCATCAACCACGGATGGTGTGTGATGGCACCATGCACTTACACCCATGAATGCGATGCCTCGGTGCATATGCAATGCATTATGCCATTGCAAGTCAATTTCCTGTCACATATGTAATGCATGCCATATGGACAATTTATCATGTATCATGGACAATTATATCAAAAGCATATAATTTCCAAACAGTTCATCTTAATGTCAATATATTAGAGTTCATATATCGACATTCTGTCAACAATTATCACCCAGCGAGTTAATCGAAAATTAAAGACAACTTGGTTCTCACGGCCCCAATTATGGCATGAGATGCCCACAAGCGATTACACATATAGCCATCACGAATACTGACATGCCACCACTGGGCATAGAACAGCCCGAATCCAGCCTAGACCATAAATCCGAGCCACGAAACATGCCATGCACTTAGGCCACACACATCCTTACACGACCATGGGACAGTCTGAACACACAAGTCAATTTGATCCCAATCGTCTTTGGCGGTCCCTTAAGGGTGGAAATAAGCAAAGCCCTCGTCAGTAGATGGACTTTAACTCTCGGCCCAAATAAACTCATTGAGTGAGCGAAAATCAAAGGAAGAAGGCTGTCGGATCTTCTTTCCCTCTTTCCCCTCTTTCTCTCTCCGGCTCTTCTGCTTTATTCAACTATTTTTCCTTATGATCCCTTTTTATAAAATTTGTGGACACATCGCATAACATGTATCACGTCATCCCATGTCACCCACATGGCGTCGTAATCATGCCATGTGTTACCCACTCATTTGCCACGAAAATTGTGAAAAATCCGACCATCTTAGAATTCAAGAAATTCTTCTAGGTAACTGGATTTCGTGAGGCAGATCAGCAGTGAGTTTGTTTTATCATCGAATAGAAGATTTCCAAGCTTTCAGGCAATTTGCATTTTGCCTCTTTTAGGAAGATTCAAATTTTCCACTGGTTTTAATCTTCCTCTTAAAATTTGCGTCTTGAAATTTACACACATATACACATACAATCACATATATTGACTGGTAATTTATTAAATAACTAAACAACGTACCGTCATCCTCAAATAAGAAAGGACAAGTGGCACATATCGTGTCCTCGCGTTCCCATGTTGCCTCCTCCACTCCACAGTGCCTTGTATCCGCCTCACGAGTCTTGCATGGCTTGATCCGGGTTTCCATGATCGTGTTGGTCCCTCTTCAAAGTTTCCATCTGCATCCAATAACGGCTTCCGACCCGATCCCTTTACGGAGTGGATCAGTGTACTTCGAATGAGGAGACATGAAATACCGCATGAACACTTTCGATAAGCTCGTGATGGAACCAGATAAGTAAGCGTACCTGCCACTCTCGAATACGCGAAGATTTGATATACCTTGTGGCTTTCGCCTTACCGTCGACCACTCATCTCTTAGGCATCACCTTCAAGAATAATATGATTACCACCTCAAATTCCGGAGTTGTCGTGATACAGTGGCATAACTCTTAGCCGGATGGGCGTGAGAAGGCGGCATCATCAGTCTACCTTCTGCAGAGGTATCCTTTACCAATTTTAGACGTGGCGTTTCTCCCACCTCCGTCAACATATGGAGATCAGGATGGCCTCCCATAAGTACCTCATAGGGTGCCAGTATGCCTTTCGGCAGTAGCATTGTTATAGGAAAATTCCACTAGGGTAATGCTTTCTTTGACTACCCTCGAAGATCCGGGAGCCTTGCGCTCGTAGCATGTCCTTTAACTTCTGGATGGTCCTTTTTGACTGACCGTCCGCCTAAGGATGAAAAGTTGTGCTCATCATCAATTGTGTCCCTAAGGCTCATTGGAAACTCTCCCAATGAGTTGTAAACACAGGATCTGATGCGATACTATAGAGATTGTGATCCATTGTGTAACTGACGATCTCTCGTATGTATAGCCTATAGAATTCCTCCCAGTGAAAGTCAAATCGCATAGCCAAAAAGTGTGCCGACTTTGTAGGCCGGTCCATGATCAACCACATCGTGTGTCATGCCCTAGCGATGTCGTAGCAGTGAGTCACCCAAAATCCATCGTGACGTGCTCCCACTTCCACTCTTTACTTATAACCTAGCCTGCGGTGTTCGCTTTTACCTCTTGACCGCATTGAGACAACGGCGAACAAAATCCCCAACGTCTTCCCGCTTCATTCCCTCCCACAAATGTCTGGTGACAAGATCATGGTACATCTTCATGCCACATCTTCATGCCTCATGGATGTATAGAAAAATGAGAGCAGTGGAATTCCTTTAGGGATCTCTTCTCTCACAAATAATCGATTCGAGGGAACCACAACTCTTCCCCTATACTGAAGACTACCATCCATGTGAATGGCCTAGCCTTTGTCACTTGTACCCGAATGTAGTCAGTCCATGATGGACAATATCTCTGTGTCGTGTCCCTAGGCCTCAATCACCTTGCTTGTGGGAAGGGCGTGGCTGCTAAACTCCCAAATGCCTAATCCCGATCATTGTCTTAATTTTGAACTATCTTACGACCTCGAGCATCAGCCACTCTTGGGGAAGCTATACCCGGCTAAAACTCCTTGACTTCAAGCGAGCACATCAGCCACCACATTTGCTTCATTGTTAGGATGGTAATGCAAATTAAGTCATGAATCCTTTAAATACTCCATCCTACTTATTTGCCTGCCATGTGAGGTCTCGTGGAGTAAGATGTATTTCAAACTTTGTGGTCTAAAACACCTCAGCCCATACCATAGGTAGTGGCGCATATCTTCAAGGAAAAGACAATGGTATGGCACCAAACTATCATCTTGATCAAATGGTGCGCGTGATTCTTTAGCGCTAGAACCATAAGCCATAGCCCTTATTTGCATCAAAACATCTGGAGTCCATCCTTCAAGGCATCTGTCTTTGCTTTGTGTAGCTCTGTCCCCCCATTGGGACTATCAGAACAGGAGCTGAAGTAAGCCTCCTTTTCAATTCCTGGAATGACCTCTCACATACGTCATTCCACTCAAACTTGACCTCTTTTCGAGTCAATTTCGTTATAGGCGAAGCTAGTCGAGAGAAGTCCTCAATGAACCTCCTATAATACCCTGCCAATCCCAAGAAATTGAGTATCTCAAAGATTGACTTCGGTCTTTCCCAACCCATAACTGCCTCAACCTTCTCTGGGTCCACTAAGACACCCGAAGCCGATACCACATGACCGAAGAATCTCACCTCCGTAAACCAAAATTCACATTTGCTAAATTTGGCATACAACCGATGGTTTCTCAACGCCTGGAGAACAATCCTTAAATGATTCTCATGCTTCTCTTCCGACTTGGAGTAGATTAGGATGTCGTCAACGAAGACCCTTGACAAGCCGTCTAAATATAGGGTTGGAATACCTTATCATGCTGAGATCCGTGAATCTGCATTTGAAGCGTGAGATCCATGAATCTGGATTGGGTATGAGGTCCATGAATCTTGGATTGGAGCATGAGATCCATGAATGCCGCTGGAGCATGAGATCCATGAACGAATAGCATCACTGCGAACTCGAAATGTTAATATTGCTTTCTAAACACAGTCCTAGGGATGTCTGCCTCCCTAACTCTTAACCGATGATAAGCAATGCGGAGATGTATTTTGAGTAGACCCGCGCCCCTCATAGTTGATCAAATAAATCATCAATCCTCAGAAAAGGGAATTTATTCTTGATGGTAACCCTATTCAACTATCGATAATCTATACAAAGCCAAAGGCTTTGTCCTTATTCTTGGTAAACAGAATAGGAGCGCCCCAAGGTGAAGTGCTCGGTCTAATAAAACCCTTGTCTAATAATTCTTACAATTGGACTTTGAGTTCCTGTAACTCAGTAGGTGCCCTTCTATGCGGAATCATAGAAATAGGTGATGTACCAGGGTGTAACTTGATAATGAAGTCTACATCCCTATGTAAAAGTAATCTCGACAGTTCCTTCATAAATCCTCATCTTTGAAAACTACGGTAGATGACTCTTGTCTTGATTCCTTCTCAAGGTAAGGCATGACCAACCTTGCAAGCTGTCAGAGTGCCATCTGAGAATGCATTGCGGTCGAGGTAGAATTATCATGCTTATCCTGAAATGTAGCGACTACGGTATTGTGAGGCGGTAACCCTCTTCACGATCCTGATCGTGTGACTGATGTGAGTCAGCTAGTCCATCCTAAGGATGACGTCAAACTCCGACATGTCCATGACCCTAAGGTCCACGGTGAGTAAAATCCTTGAGATCTCTAACTCAGGTCAGGCATATCGGTCAGATTCTTTGATTTGGGGAGGAATTACATGTAACGACTTTCAAGGTTTGACCTTTAAGCCAAATTCACTGCACATTGATCACGACAACAAAGGAATGAATGCACAGAATCAAACAATACTCTTGCCCATGAGGCGCGGTAGAACATACAGCAATGGCGGGCGATGCGCAGTCTCGTGTGTGGTGTAATGGGCGTGGAACAGCCTTTGGGTCATGAAGTCAGGCTTGTGGAGGCCTTGGCCTCTACCTCAGCCTGCTGGCCCATTTGTGGCAGCGCTCGTAGTAGACCTGTCTGTGCATCCTGCGATTGATACTGTCTCTTCTGTCCCATGGTGGGGTAAGGAGGAACAAACTACGTCTGTGTATGTCCCACTGATGATTGGGACTAAGGTGTCCCATAACTCTGGGATTCTTGCCTTTGAGGATAATCCCACCTCAGGTGTCCAGGCTGATGGCAATGGTAACATGGCCCTTGCCCTGGCTAGCTGTAAGCCCTAAAATATCTTCCATCTAGAGATGATAGACCCTGGCCTTGGCCTTGATAGCCGCGACCTTGTCCTTGAAACCCTTACGGAGTACAAGTCTTATGCTTCTTCCCCGAGCTAGAAGAAGAAGGTTGGTTCTCCTTTCTCTTATCTTTCATAACACCCGTATCCCGGATGTTCCGTGCATCATCCACCTCCCTCTCAATGGCCATAGTAGTCCTGACCATCGAGTCCAGGTCTTGTAGGAGAAGTCCCACAATTTTACCCTGTATGGACAATTTCAGACCATCCTCAAATTTTCTTACCTTGGCCATATTAGTGGCCACATAATCATTAGCAAAACGAGCTAACTCTGTGAACTTAGCCACGTACTCAAGCACTGTCATTGTTCCTTGTCTCAATTCCAGGAACTCCCGAGCTTTCGCATGTCTAGCAGATGTTGGGAAAAACTAGCCTATGAGAGTTCACGAAACTCTTCCCATGTCATTGCCTCCAAGTCCCTCGAGGCTTTGACCCAATCCCATCACACTTGGGATTCGCTTTCTAGCTGGAATGCTGCTAGCCTTATCTTAGTGGAATCAGAGGTGATCTCCATAGCTTCCATAATTTTTCTGACTTGGCGGAACCATTGATCAACTACCATCGGGTCCCCTCCTCCCTTAAAGGTTGGAGGATGGTGTGCCTTAAACCTCTGGAGGTTACTTGACCTTCCCTAGCTCCTAGTTGCACTAGCATGTGCAAAGCGCTGACCACCTCGGGTTGCTGTGCAATGTGAGGTCGCGGCACTAATAGCCTTGTGAGAGGCTTGTTGGTTAAGGCCCAGGTGGTACGTGGGTTGTTGCTCCACCCACGCCTCGACGTCTCTTCTCGACTAGCCACTACATATGGCAAATAAGCGATAGGTTTAACTTGAGATTTCTCTCTTGTCTAACTAGTAATTGCTTGTACTGACCACTAATAGATCTCAATATTCAAACCATTTTGTTAGATTCGGCACTTTGAACCCTGAGGTTATGTTTTCTAACCCTAGTGTTCAGTTTTCCCAATATATTTTTTACCATGTATATAATATATGAAACATGTAACACACAATCAAGTAGCACAAAACATGAATGCAATGGTCTAAACCCATGCCCATCAACTCCTAGGAAATCATAAACCTGAAGCTCACGTGCAAGTTGTGACACCCGAGCAAGGGGTTCGTTGACTAATTGACTTGAGGAAATATCGATTAGATAGCGTATATCCTAGTATCCTGTCAATCCTATTAATTTGGATCCATTCCTTCGAGTCTAGGTAATCACATACCTACACCTTGACACCATCTTTGTGAAACGAAATTGAGCCACACAATGGATATCGTGTGTCGATACCACCTTTGTCGATCTTATTCAGGGATCGTTTAGCCACACTCAATAAACTTTTTATGTTATTTTCAAAACATATTACTATGAGTTTAATTACAAACTCTATTACATACACAGACATATCCCAAAACTAGTTATTTCCAAAGTTTTACAAAAAGAACTATACTAGCCATAGGTCGACTTTCCTCAACCTCTTGGACCTGAATAAGAGCCATCCACCAGTGTATACCCTGCACCTGAAATGTTTTCCCATAAAGAGTGAGCCACGCCCAGTAGAGAGACTCATACAGAGGCTATTACCCTCTTAAATGCACATGCAATGTTCACTTGGACACATTCACATATATACATCAACATTCAAATAGAATGATGCAATTCTAATGGAATACTACATGCCATGCCATGAAATGAGATGAGACTCAGATACATGAAAAATCCGATCATCATAGCTCCATCACACAATGCATAGCCAATGTGTGATAACATCCATCGTTGATGAATTTCATCCAATTATCACTTTGAACAAAATCAAGTTTTTAGAAATCAAAACTTATTGTATGTTTCACTTTCAAGGATCATTTTATTAACAAAACATGTGTCTTTTTGGGTAGGTGAATTTTTGGGGTCTCATTGTAGGCTTGGCACGCCTTCCTACACTTTCACGGGCTTTCATTGTTGGAAACATATGTATAACCAAAAATACCGAGGCTTTCACCCGAGGGGGTATATATCCCTGCTTGCTACTACTCGACACAAGTTTTCATGCTCTATGAATAGTGGAACTCCGTTGAACTTCGTTCAACGTATCGAGCCAATTCATCAACCACTAAGGATGGTGTGTGATGGCACCATGCACTTACACCCATGAATGCGATGCCTCAGTGCATATGTAATGCATTATGCCATTACATCAGTCAATTTCCTATCCACATATGTAATGCATGCCATAACCGATGAATTTATCATGTATCATGAACAACTATATCAAAAAGCATATAATTTCCAAGCAGTTCATCCCACAATGTCAATATATTAGAGTTCATATATCAACATTCAATCAACTTATCTGCATGAAGTCAATTAAGCGAGGTAAAGAACAACTTGGTTCTCAAGACCAATTGTGGCATAAGGGATGCCCACAAAGCGATCAACACATACAACCATCACAGGCCACACAAACATGCCACTACCAGGGCATAGAAAAACCCTAGATCTAGCCTAAGGACTATCCAAATCCAGGCCAAAACTAGGCCACAAACATGCCATACTCAGGCCACATATCCAACCCCACACGGCCACAAGACAGTCTTGAACCTCAGTCCTAAAATCAATACCAAAAACCAGTTCCCTTAGGGTGGAAAAAAACCAAAGTAGGAAGAATCCCTACCTCTTGGAGCATAGCCCTCGTCAAGTAGAAGGACTTTAACTCTCAGCCCGACGAACTCCGACTGTCGGAACGTCAAAAATCAAAGGAAGAAGCTTCCAGAGCTTCCTTCCTCTCCCTCTTTCTCTCTCACTTTCTTCTCTTTCTCCATCTCTTTTACTCCACGGATGCCCTTTTTATAGGCTAGACATCCACATGGCATGCATCATGCCATGTCCTGCATTGGGTTCCTTTTTGCCTCGAAAATCGTGATAATCCCGACCATCTCGAATTCAACGAAATTCGTTTAGGTCACTAGATTTCATGAGAAGAATCCAACGGTGAGGTCCATTTCGTCATCCGAGATCTAGAATTTCGAACTCCGGCAATTCTGGATTTTGCCTCTCTTTCGGAAAAGTTCAAATTTTCTCGGGTTTTACACCCTACACCAAATTTGGGAACGAAGGTTCATAAAGAGTATAAGCTTGTACATGTGAATAGAAAATGGAGGTTTAGGAGATATGAATCATTTGTTTTAGCCATGCAAGCGGTCGGGTGTATTTGCAACTATCTAGTAAGGCGTGACAGCGATTGAGTGAGTGCAATTTTCAAAATAAAAGCTAAATTTATTGTGGATGTGATCGAAATTTAAACAAATGAAAAATCACCATTTCAAGAGGATCAGGTTGATACCCACCATCATAGTCATATTCAATTGGATGAAGAATTAGTTCCCTTACATGATCAAAATGGTGTGTTCGTAAACCTTGAAGATGACATTGTCGACGAAGATGATCCATTATTTGAGTCAGTTGAATACGACTTTGATTCAAATGAAGAAGATGAGGATTTATATGATGAAATGAATAAGAGGCCAGATAATGATTAATGCTACTTTTGATTAGTACATTTTGATTTTTAATTTTTGTTAAATACATTTTTATTTAACTATTTCGAATGAACAAAAGTGAGGACTTAGGTGTGTGATGTTGCATATTATTTGGACTGAAATTTGTTGATATATATAAACTCCAGCTTCTGGATCACAACCAATATATGCTACGTCTTGGATCACCAACATTATCTGCCACTCCAGCTTTTGGGTCAAGTCTTGGGGATCATGTATCGAGTTCACCAGAAGTTGTAAATGCTTCTTGTAGCAGTGTTAAGCCACTTCTCACGATACGATATGACTGGTAATTTTTACATATTATCAATGTAAAATTAATGATAAGATAACCTTTAATTTTTGCAGTTTTAGCATTTTATGATTTATATATAACTAATTTATATATATATGATTTTGCATGCACTTGGTTTCTCCCTCCTGAGCTTGATTGCATATTCTGAAAGTGCGCAGAAGGAAGAATTTGACAAAGAGGATATACTTGAGAGAGGCGGCGGTGGCAGAGTACCTAGGGAATCTATTGGAATGAATTTAAGGTAATACTTATTATGAATTTAAGGTAATGCTTATTATGAATCAACAATTATTATTATGGGACTGAGAATTATTTTTTTGGGTTGTTTTTATTCAATTATACTTGATAACACTATAAAACTTTTAATATTGCAGAAGCATTTCACATATGGTGTGTCTCTAGAGCCTGTAATTAAAGGAATTTGGGTAAGTAGAGAGTACATTATCGATATTCTAGCACCCTTTGAATGTGAGTCATGGGTGCTACCTCCAAATGTTATCTGAAGTTTGGATATTTGGCATGCAATTTGGAATATCTGAGTTCGAAAAGTGCTTAGCTGCATCAAAATGTCGATTGAGCGAAGTAGTAGGACTCGACACTGGAATATCTAGGCACATTAAGGGTTCTAAATATGCTATAGATCACTACTTAGATCTTGTAAATAATTATTAAATGCTTCATATACCTTACATTTTTCAGTTTAGAAATTCGAATATAATTAGCACAACTATTGTTATAATATAATCTGAAATAAGTGTATAATAACATTCTCGGGCAAGAGCGTCCTAATCGGATGGTGGCCCGACTATGATATTTTGAAAAGATACAAGAGGAAGAAAGATGTAAGCTTTATTGGATCACCATCGAAAATGTTGCTGTGGTTAATGACATAATAATGATTTCTTTAGTTTCTATATTTAATATTGTAATGCTTATTTTAGATATTAATTGTATGTAGGATGAAATGATTTCACGTTACAATGCTAAGACTCAAGATATTAATCGACGAGGAATTTAAAGTAAATAATTGATAAAGTATTGAATTTTTTACGTAAGTCGTTGGACTATCAAGAAGCTAGTTTATGGACTTGAAATAAGGTTACATTGATACTAAATGAAATATTTCTGATCGTGGACATTTGAGGGTCGAGCCATAATGAGGAGGTGTGTGATGCAAGCAAGGAGAGGAGATTGGTAGATGAGCTTTTAAGATGCAAGTGGCGGGAGAGATTAAAGAGAAAGAAATGATGCAATTCAAAAAAGTGAGGGAAGAGATGGAGCTAATGATGAGAGGCAGATACAACAAGAGATGAGAATTATTGGAAGCAAAAAGCAACAAGATGGAGACACAGATACAGGTAGATATTTGAGAGCCAATGGTTTGTAGTTTCACTACTAATCCAAACCACACTATTAATGATCACGTGTGTGATGTGGATTAGAGTAGATGATATTTAATTTATTACTATCGAGTAAACTTTTTGTTTTAGGATGTTGATTAGAGTAATGATAATATTTGATAACCTAATACTATCTAGTAAATTTATTTATTTCATGTATATGGTACTCTAACAAAGTTCTGTTTAAATATAAATATAAAATGTTATAAAAAGAATACTATTAAACTTGAATTTATATTTGTACTATTTTAGATCTAAAAATTATAGTTTTCAATATTTATTTTTTTAATATATATATATATATATATATCCAAACGGATGTTATCTAATATTTACCAATGTTAACAATGGAATATGTCATACATTTACCAACAAAATGAGAATCCGTTTGTATATTATCAATGGATAGACACTGAATTTAACAACGGATTATCATCCATTGGTAAAATACCTACGAATTGACAACTGATTTTATCAACGGATTATGTCTTATATTTACCAACTGAATGAGAATCTGTTTCTATTTTCCCAACGGATTAACATCGGACATCTTTCAACATTTACCAACCGATGGATAATCCGTTGGAATTTTATCAACAGATTAACAAACGAATTATCAACGGATAGACACTATTACTTAACAATGGATTATTATCCGTTGGTATAATACCTACGAATTACCAACTGATTTTTGCCAAAAAAATAAAAAAAATTTCCAACAGATTACATTTCCCAACAATCACTCTGTTAATAATCCGTTGAAAATGTCCCTTGGTAATCGGTTACTAATTTGTTTGGTAAATATACCAACAAATTTATTCTTCCAATCTGTTGGTAAAAAAGAAAAATATCGGATAACGGATTACATTCTGGGCTCTTATCACTCTATTAGCCATGTTGCTGGTACCCCATCAACTGAACGCCCCTTACACTGCTTCCTAATCCATTGGTAAATGTACCAATGGATATGTATTTGTGTTGGTAAAATTTAACGACGAGCACTTTACCTACGAACAAAATCCATTGGTAATCCGTTGGGAAATGGATTTAATAACGGATTTTCTCGTTTAGCAACATATTTTGATGCCAGAAACACCAGCCAGAAGTGGAAACACTTCAGACCGCTTCCTACCCTGGGGCCGATGTCAAGCCACGGGCGCCCCGTCATGCTAGGGAGCAGGCTGACAGGAGACAAAACCAGCAGCTTCAAGCCCCTCGAAACGCATAAGTGTTACTCGACGGTATGATGCCGCTAATGTCGCCTATGCATCCTGCCTTCAATGTAAGGTCGACATTCTATGTGCAGCCTACAACCCTGATCCGAGGGCTCGACGACATGCTCTCTTCACCCTTAGGGTAACACATTCTTCATTTTGAGCAACTCCAAGGGTTTGTTTTGCCAGATTTTACCATGTTCGATGGCTCTAATGACCATTATGATCACATGCTCCATTACAACCAGGCAATGACACTGAACACCGACAATGACCGTCTGTTGTGTAAATTATTCCCGGCTAGTCTGCGAGGGCCTACGCTATCCTAGTTCAACAAGCTCCCACGTAATTCAATAAACCCATTCAATAAGCTTTGGACTACGTTTATCTCTAATATCTTGTTCAAGGTCAGAGAAGAGAAACATTAGTCTTTGGCATTATTATAAAGTTATAGCAGAATCCATACAGACTTCACAAGGAGGTTATGGCAAGCCGCTTAGTAGGTGGAGTGGGCTGAGAGGATGGACGCAATTCTTTAGGAACTTCAGGAGAAGCCTGTGCCATCCACTCATTTCTTTCACTCACTGTCTTTAGAACCGCTGATGAAAATGGAAGAATTATACAGGCGGGCATATAGGTACTCAATGCTGGAAGATAACATTAGCGCAGCAACACAAACTGTCAAGATCACAAGCAAGCCGACTGAGGGCAATAAGTTGGAGGGGAAGAAGCCGTTTGAGCCCAAGGAAGGTCAGAGCAAAAACCGAAAACAATCCCGTGACCAGTCATAGAAAAAGAGGGAACCCTCTCATTTCACCCCCTTAAACATCACATATGATAGATTGCTGCCCCTCATTCGTGACTTGCTAGATTTCAAGTGGCCTGCACCGATTTAGATGGATCCCTCTAAGAGAAACCCATATGTATGGTGAGATTATCATAGAGATCACGGGCACGAGACGAAAAAGTGCCAAAGCCTAAAGTTATTGGTGGAAAGACTAATCAAAGCAAGGCACCTCATAAGGTATGTCAAGGAAGTTGATCGTGGAGCAATCTGGCCACCCGTGACATCACAATCAAAGATGGGCCGCCTTGTCGAAACTAACTGCCATAAACTATATACCGGGGGGTTCACCCACTGCAGATCAATCGAAGAGCCAACAGATGAAGCTCTTAAGGAGCGCCTACAACCAAGGCTCGTGTAAATGCCATCCACAAGGGAGGCAACCAAGAAACTAAAGGATAGATCTACCCTATATTATTTTATCCCAGAACCCAACAAGGTCATTGTTCCTCATTATGATGCACTTGTACTCACCCTATATATTAGCGCATGATGTGCATGTGGCGCCGGTAGATCTCGGCACACAAGCAGACTTGTCAGAAGCACCGCCTTCAACCAGATGAAGCTTTCCACAGGAATGTTAAACTCAACTAGGCGAATTCTCTCTGGTTTCAACGGCGTAACAACCACGACACTAGGAGACATCACGCTCCCTATACAAGTAGAAGCAGTCACCCAGTAAGTTTTGTTCTCAGTCGTTGAAAACTCAGCCTCAGAATGTCATAGTAGCTTTGACTGATGTACTCGATGAAGGTCGTCCACATATCATCGTACACTCGCTTATTTGAAAATACTATGTTGATTCTAAGAAGTTAGCCATCGCACTACTGCTACCAACTATCCATACGGAGCATAAAGGGGGGGAAAAGAGCCTCTATAGTCCTCCCCTCGAAGATCACACTCCTGCATAGCAACCACTCGCTCACGCCTAAGTTAGGGGTGGAAGAGGATGATCCATTAAATGTGGATCAGAGATAGTAGCACTAGATCTGCCCGAGAAGTTCACATACGCCAGCTCTCGCTTATCCAATGAGGAAAAAAAAGAGAAATAATAACGCTTATTGTCACAAACATGTATCGTGTTCTACTGGAATCTGGGCCACTGGTGATATTCGGCCAGAGTATTCTACTAGCACTTTCCAAAGACCAGACTGTGGTTCTTAGCCTGTTGGCACTTGCAAAAGTCCATATATGGTTGATATCCTGCTGGCACTTTCCAAAGACCAGACTGTGACTTTTAACCTGTTGGCACTCGCAAAAGTCCAGATATGATTGATATCCTGCTGGCACTTTCCAAAGACCAAACTATGGCTCTTAGCCTCCTGGCACTTGCAAAAGTCCAGATATGGTCGATATCCTGCTGGTGCTTTCTAAAGACAAGATTATGGCTCTTAGCCCGACTCACAAAAGTCCGTATATGGTCAGATATCCCGCAAGACTCTAAAAGACCGTATCACGGCTCTTAAATTTCGCCGACATTCGCAAAAGTCCAGATATGGCTGATATCCTACTGGCACTTTCCAAAGACCAGACTGTGGCTCTTAGTCTGTTGACACTCACTAAAGTCCAAATATGGTTGATATCCTAATGAAGGTTCTTCAAAAGACTGGGATCGCGGACTCTAATGTTGATACTCAAAAGTTCATATATGGTCAGAGCATTCATTGAGCTTCAAAGACGATTGTGTCTCTTAGCTGGGCCGGGCACTCGCAAAAGTCCGTGATATGGTCGATATCCCGCTAGCACTTTAAAAAGACCGTGCTGTGGCTCTTAAATTTCATCGACACTACAAAGTCTAAATATGAATGATATCCTGCTAGCACTTTCAAAAGACCAGACTACGACTCTTAGTATGTTGACAGTCACAAAAGTCTAGATATGGATGATATCTTGCTAGCACTTTCAAAAGATCAGACTATGGCTCTTAGCTTGTTGGCATTCACAAAAGACCAGACTGAGGTACCATGCCTGCTAGCACTTTCGCAATACCAGGCATGATCCTTAGCCTGCTAGTGCATGCTAAAGCACAATCCTACAGGTTCACCGGGGCGCGCTCTGGCATACCACGCACTTGGCCTCGCTCTCACTAAGGCCGGAGCCTAATAAGGGCACTTAGCCGAATATAACTTAACCTTTGTGTCTCTAAAGCATCAGTTCTAGCCGCGGGTTTTTTATTCAAAGAATTACAAAAAGTTATATCTCATAAATATGCCAATGATGTAATTAGTTACTCGGTGATATATGTCTAAGCGTCCATATTGAGCCCCATTACAAAAAATTATATCTCCTAAACATGCCTAGAAAGGCCATACATAATTACGATATATGTCCCAAAGGCCATATTAGGCAACTACTAGTGATGAAAGGAAGAAATGCACCAGCATGCAGGCCACTACGGAAAAATGAGGAAGAAGAAGTTTGGCCACACTATGGATGTTCATTTAAGTCCTTAAGGGAGGCACCTCTACCATACTCCTCCGCCACCTCTCTACGATTTCCCAGAATGCCTCCGTAGGATACCTTGATGTGGGGCACAATGTATGTCCAGAATGTACTTCTGGGAGAAAAGAAAATTCGGAGAGTCGGGCATACAATATGGAACCTATAGTTGGTCTCCACAGATATTGTGTTTGAACACACAACACCCACAACTATAGGTGAAAGATGGCTCCAGAGCCCTCTGACAATCTTCCTCTATGTCTCCCTTATCCTTGCTAGTTCACAAGCAACAAAGAAGAAGAGAAATCACAATAGTGAAAGACTTTGTGGATAAGCGGCACTAGAAGTCAGACCGCTATATATAGGGGTGAAACGCCAACATATGCATTAAATGCCCTAATAGAAAATCATACACCGTAGACAACGATGGGACGTGTGTGTTACCCACACGCTTTATGACCAATCACCCTTCACCTTCCGACACGCTTTATGTGCGCATTAATTTTCTAGCATGTCCAGCTTTCCATACTCAAGGTTTGGAAGATAGAACCATTGCGAAAATTCGTGGTTTTAAACTCCGCATTCATGGCCTAAGGTCTGGTTACCACAGTCTGCCCATTGCGCGCACGACTTGTAGCCTTCGAAGACCCCCAAAAGACCGGGGATTGCGGGATTCAAGCTTACTAAAGACTTCCAAAAAAGAAACCGAAGAGGCCTCCACCCTACTGGTACATGATCAAGCCTTACAATGATCCTTGGCCTCGACTACAAACTAAGGCTCAAGATGGTGCTCGCTTACCCGCACAAGAGTAACCCATGCAAAGCTTCCCAACTTAGTATTAAGGTTCCAAAGTGATTCATCCAACCAAGAAATTAAGGAAAGGGGTTGCACAAGGAAAGGAATCAATGGCCTAAGCAAACGAGAAATTATAAGAGCATTGGTAGTAAGAAATAAGTTATAGTGGAAGTAGATAAAAAGGTGTATTTCATTGAAGCACCAATGATGCCCAGAGAGTACACAAATTATGGTAGTCGGCCAAGGCCCCTTTACAAAAAGTTGTAATTAAGTAAGAATGGAGAAAGAGGAACTAGAGTCTGCCATGGTCCTCGACAACAACAATCTCCACCGGCTCCTTGGCTGTCTCGTTCAGAGGAACTTCGATCACAGTGGCCTCATAAGCTACCTGGATAGGGGGGCACCTGAGGTTCACAAAGAATTTAGGAGACAGCGGGTCGGCAGAGTCAGGCATACTCTCTGGGACTCTGGACGATCTCCATAGATGTCGTGTTTGAAAACACAACACTTGTACCCATGCAAAATCAATTTCTGCAGCCTTTTGTATTCCTTCTCCACGGGCCTGTCTCCATCGCATAAGATCGAGAGAAGACACCTCTGCCCTACTCGCCCCAAGCTCTAGTAGGAGAGACGTTTGACAACCTCTAGTCGAGTGGCCTTAAACTTTGCTTTACGCCTAGCCTCTTCAAGCACGCCTGCTTTTCCGCATCGACAAAGCCTTTAACCCAAGAAGTCACCCTCCAAGCCTCGCCTTCTCAAGCACACGACATAGCCAGCAACCCGAGCTTCCTCCTTAGCCTCTTCTCTTCTTTCCAGACTCGTCATCTTCTGGAGTCTCTCCCTAGCCTGATTCCCAACAATAAACTGAATGCCGGGGACTAGCCTCTGCCTAGGACCTGCCTGAGGGCAAAAGCACTGATGCTCTGAGGTAACCGCCGGATGTAGTCGTAACCTCCTAAGATCCCACCCTATGGCGAAGCTCCTGCATGTGGAGCCCCAGAACCTTCAGAGCCGTCAGAACCCTACAAAGAGAACATTAGAAGGAAATCATAATATCAAAACAAACAAATAAACATCAAAGGTTCAGCCATACTAGTTCGCAATCCACCGTCATGGTCGAGCATATATCCCGCCCCGCCACGCTACCGGGTAGGACCTCTTATCTAGGTCGATCGTGCTGGGATGGAGTATTCCTCCTCATGAGCCACTATCGGTACGTGAAAGCCGGTGGAGGGTAAAGATCGTGATACGTGCGCGATAGGTCCCTCCTACGCAGTGGCCTCTGGGTGAGTTAATGAGTGCCCGTAGTTTCTTGATCGGGAGCTCCACAGATCCCTCCGTGAGGCCCGGGTCCACCCCACCGGGCTTGACGTATGAACTAAGCACCAACCTATTGGGGGGCCTCCGGCCACTATCAAATGTGAAACTGTTCCATTTTGACCGTGGTGACGGTGCATTAGTCGCTTCAACAAGTGAAGCCTCGACAGATGCATCGCCAACGCGAGGAAATTCTCCAGCTGGAATCTCATCCTCCAGCCCTACACAAGAGGCATCCTGGGTGGCACTCCTAATAGCGCATTCCAGGCTCCAAGGACTTGTCTCGACGAGTCTACACACCACCGTCGGACACCAACTCTCCCAGTATCGTGATCTAGAAAACGGCCCAGAACGTTTGTCACTTGGAACCTCGAGGCCGGGTGTGGTCCCTTCCTGAGCGTTGGTAGCTCACTTGTGCATCCGTATAGAAAATCCAACGACGAGGCTGTGAATGATTTAGCTTCTCTCTTCGACCTATCGCTAATTATCGATTTGGTCTGGGCCCACAAACCCTCAAGTCCTCGCCGACAACCTTCAATTCATTCGAACTTCTTCTTCTTTGTCACCGCTTGAGGTCCTGCATGGCCAAAAGTAGATAACTGGGCAGACAGGCTCCGAATCGGCCTCGCTTGGCTGAGCCCCGTGCAGTGGGATTTCTGCATATCAAGAACAAATGCTTACCTCGACAACCTTGTCGGGCAAAGGACGAGAAGAAATATGTACTACGTAGGGGAAAGATTGGCGCCAAACTCGTGAGGATTCTTATAGAGGAAGGAGCTTATGATGGCACCCTCTCCGTACATCTCCAGCAACCTAAGCAGAGCGCGATCCGGGCCGCTTCTCTACCCGCCGACTAGACGGCCTCGTTTGCACCTATATATAAATCATAAAGAAGATATGTATGTCAATACACCCATAACCTAGGGAAGTGAAAGATGTACCAAAACAGGAACAGAGACAAACCCGAACATATACTGTCTGTGATTGAAAGGAAGCCTCGAGAGCTGTGGATTTCATACTAATGGCCCTGACCAGACAACCCTTCTCCTCCGTCTATAGGAGTCAGGGAGCTTGGTTACAAATTCTAGCCAAGGAATGTGGGCTGACATGGACAAGAGGCCCTCAATCCTAAGCTTCAAAGTGTAAATAAAGCATATCTCCACCAATGAGATATCCAATTGGTAAAGAGAGTTTAGCACACTACAACCCATCAAAATTCAAAAAGCGTTCGGATGTACGAGTGCAGGAGGTGCCTGGGTAAAGAACAGGAACTGCTTCACTAGCGATGGAACGGGGAGGCGAAGCCCAGCAACATATTGCTCTAGTGTAAAGTAGACGGTATTATCTGCAGCCCCAAAAGTTGAGGTATCCAAGCCGCCTGATGTCTCTAGACTGATTTCGGTAGGAATTTGGTTGTATAACCTTATTTCCTCTATAGACATGGCAGCAACTAGATTGTTTGCAATAGGTATTTCCCGAGGGGTACCCCTCTTATGCATAGCTTGACTGGTCGAAACCTCTTCGTGACCTCTTGCCATTCTACAGGCAGATAAGAGGGGGGGGGAGTGGAAGAAAGGGTCAACTTGAGGTTCACAAAGCAAAAATAAAAAAGGAAGAAAGGAAAAAGAAATCTCCCCTAGGGATTTGACGACCCACTAGGGATAAAACCTAAAGAAAGTAAACCAAAAACCTTCGCGAAAACTAGCGACGCGGAAAAGGTTTGAGTTGCAAACACTCACCGGAAAATCAAAAGTCGTCGAAGCGTCAAGAGTCTCCGATGACTCCTTTGGAAGAAAGGGTCAACTTGAGGTTCATAAAGCAAAAATAAAAAAGGAAGAAAGGAAAAGAAATCTCCCCTAGGGATTTGACGACCCACTAGGGATAAAACCTAAATAAAGTAAACCAAAACCTTTCTCGCGAAACTAGCGATGCGGAAAAGGTTTGAGTTGCAAACACTCACCGGAAAATCAAAAGTCGTCTAAGCGTCAAGAGTCTCCGATGACTCCTTTGGAAGGGAAATTTGCAAAAGCACGAGGATGAAGTACATAAATCAAAAGAAAAAGAAAAAGAAAACCTTTTGAGAAAACATAAAAGAAACCAATATTTAGACCACTATCCCTATTTATAGGGGAAGGGGGTCGAAAGACGCATTAAATGCACCGTCAGAACGAGATGCGTAGGATGCACATTGGGAGGCGTGAGTCTCCCATGCGCCTTAAACACATGCAAGCGCGTCGCCTCCGAGCGCATTTAATGCACTAATCGTTTTTCACAAACCTTTCAACTCTCAACATTCAACATTTGAAACCACAATATTTTCCCCCGATTGAAATAGCATAAAAACTCCAACCGGGAGGAAAACGGGGCATTACAGTACTACGGTCTGGATCCAGTACTGGAGCAGTCTGGTTGTGAAACGACCCAATTCCATTCGCCTTACCAAGACCAGGCGGATATTTCTCATACGAGAGAATCTATAGAGGCCGCCCGGGAAAGTAAGGACAAACTCTCCCTAGGCTTGCTAGAGGCGGCTCGCCTGGGACTTCAAGTCCGCCAGCTGGCCATTCAATCCCATATGGGAAGTATGTTTCGAATAAGCATCTAGAAGAGGAAGGAGGAGATTTGGTGAACTGAACCCTATAAGTCGGAAAGATCCCCCATTGGGAAAGGTAATAAATTCTAACTATTCGTATTCTCTTCTCCCTATTCGCACTTTTTGCTGACTTAATCATCAAAGAGGCGACCGGCCCATAGCCGTCGAAACGCCTTTTTTGCAGGTTTACATTGTGTTGTTGATGCTTAGGGAATCTAACAATCAAGACCCCTACAATTTGACATTCAAGCGATATGACGATCAAAGTCCCAACATGACTAAAGTTGGATTTTAATTTGTCTTCCTATCCACTTTTTATGTAACTCTAACCTCATTTTCTCTCAACTTTCCTTTTTTTTCTTAAGCAAGAAGTAATGATTTTCTTTTGCCATTATTGGCATGTAACCCATTTATATCTCTTTTGATCTTTTTTTCTTAATAAAGTGATCATTCCATATAAATTTAGGTTTGTATTCATTTTTTGGTGATTTAATTGTCGTCTTGGTGTGCGTGTGATTGTCGCCTTAGTGTGACAGGTGGTTGTGTCGTCTTGGTACGAAGTTTTGGTTTTCATCGTTGTGGAGCGACATTCAGACGAGTAAACTATATTTGATCAAAGACAAGAAATCAAATCAGTGGTCGTCAATATGCTGCAGAGCTAGAATATGTTGTAGAACTAGAGTCATAGGTATATTCTAGTCATAAAAGTAATATCAAATGTGTAGACTTTGAGCCGTTTCATTATAATATTAACTTGGATGCTATGTCATCATTTATGGTTTTTAGAGATTTTGATTTTATGTTTCTATTGATGTATTGCTAGTTTAAATTAATGAAGTTATTTTTCTATTCGAAAAATAGTCTTCCCATCCTTTCTTCACTGATACAAATTTTTTATAGAATGGTATAATGACAGACACGTTTTCTCTTTAGGGTGTGTTTGATACATTGGAATAGTGAATGAGAATGAAGAATCCATTTCCATTCTTGTTTCCTATGGAATAGAATGAATACTCTTGATTGTGAATTCTCACAATTGATTAGTTTAGAATCTTATATATGAATAATTGTTTATTTCTCATTCTATTGTTTGGTAACATGAGGAATTAGAATGAAAAAGAAATAAATTGACAATAATACCATCACATTATTTTAAGTTTTATTTCATTTTAAATAACAAATATAATTTTTTACCAAATAATAAGATTAAACAAACAATGTATAATTATAAAAATAATCATAAAAATCATATAACTCTATTTTTAAAAATAACTATAAAAGATAAAATGAAGCTTTAAAAAATATATGTTTGTAGCTGAGAAAGGGTTGGAAAGGAGAAAATAGAACTTTGAGTCTGGAACTATTTTTGTTTTTTTTTTCTGTGGATATGTACTTAATTTTTGGAAATTGTAAACATTATTTATTTTCTACAGTTTTCTCACTTGCCAAACACTCTATTAATGTTAAGGTAGAAATGAGGAGCAAAATCATCTACTGCTGTTTTTTTTTTTTTGTTTTAAGACATATATTCTAAATTATTTTGTAAAATAAAGAGTATTTATTGAGCCAAAAAAAAATTGATCAATAATCAAAAGAGCTAATAAATACATTACAAAATAATAAATTTATTGAACAAAGAAGCATATCAATTCGTAGTATATAGAAAATATATTTAACATGGATTTGGAATTATTGGTTGTCATTTGTCTCCAAAATCTGCAAAGAGAGCTTGGGAGAAGTGTATTCTACAATCCTCGAAAATTTTAAGGCTTTATTTACTTTATATATATATATACAAGGAGCACTGAAGTTTTTGCTCAATGAGCCTTACCAAAGCAAAAGGAGAAATATAGAACCATTGGCTCATAACTTGTTAATATTAAACCATCCTATAAGTAACCCATAATTAACATACATAATTACACGATTAAAATTGTAATATGATTATACTTAGTTCATAATTAATAAATTAATGAAACAATATACTTTTAAAATAATGTTCTATTTTTTTTTCTGGAGTAAATTTACGGAAGTATAAGCTGATGATTTTTGTCTTTATTTTTTATTTTTGGAATTCTGGGTGCTACCGAATCTGTTTAAAATATAAATTGAAGTAATGCAAAAGTATATTTTGGATGATTGTCTGGCATTTATGTTTCATATTTTCTATTTTGATGAAATAAATCTATTTTAAATATTACTGATGAATTATTTTACATTGAAGTTATTTTACATTATCTCCTTAGAATGGGGAAACAAAATATTAGTATGATGAATCAAAATCCTACTTAGATGTAGAAGTTTGTTTTTATTCAGAATTATTTTTTATTCTATTTCTATTATTATAAAACTTATCCTAATATAAGAATAAGAAAGAAATTGAATGAAATTCTTTTTTCCACTCTCCGTTCTCTCATACCCAAAGCAACATAGTGTAAATCTCAAAGGATGTGTTTGCTTCTTGGAAGATACTAAGGAAAAAACATATTAAGAAAAATGATTTATGTTTGGATGTATAATAAAAAATCTCATAAGAAAATCAAACATAAATAATGTTATTTAAAATTTTATGTATTTTTAAACATAAAAAAATCATTTTCTTCAATATATTTTTTTCCGAGAACAACATTTGGGAATCAAGAATAACATAACCGCCTCACCGAGTAGTAATTGAGTCAAGATCACTAAACACACCTTCGCTAACTGAATATATGGGAACTATCCTCACATTATTTTGTGGATTATTTTGTAATATTCATCTGTAGATCAGTCAGTAATATTTTGTAATAATCAGTCCGTAACATTTTGCAATTCTTTCCTTCCTTTTATTTTATATAAGAAGTGAGCAATATCTCACCCTTTCTTTCGCCCTTCCACTGTTGGTTATAGGAGATGGGTGATTTTTTTTTATTATTCTTGGCTTGATACCACACCTTCCATAGTTTTATTCCCCATATATGGGTTTTTTTTTTCCAATAAAATAGTTTCTTACACTTCAATCTGAGTTTGCCTTTGTTTTTCCTTTGTTTTTTTTTCGTATTTTTGTCATCGATCTGTTGTGACGTGTTTTGTCGTTGACTTGTTGTGGCGTGTTTTGTCGCCGATTTATGGTGGACGGAATGAAGTTAGTCGATCATACTTTGCAGGTTTCGCTGATGGGCTCGTATGACAAAGCCTCGATTCACACGGTCATCGATCAAATCATGTTCGTTAGTATGCTACAGGATTTGGAATCTTAAGTATTCTAGACATTTTTGAATTATCAAATGTATAGGCCTAGAACCGATCCTTTTCGCCATTAACCTGGATGCTGCGTCATCCTAAGTTTTTAGTACTTTTGATTATGTGTTTTCATCTATTGTATTATTAAATCAATCACTAAATTTATAAATTTATATATATTTTAAAAAAAAGAAGTTAGTAATAAGGAAATCTTTGTTTTTTTATAGTTAAACTCTTTAGATACAATCTAGTAAATTGTCCCATTAGGACTCGAATCTGACACCTCGCTTTCCTATGCTTTGTGTTTTTGAATCCATATGCTTTGCCTTTAAAACGTTGAGCGCTCTAATGCATGAGTTAGACATGTTTAACATATAAAATCCTTTGTTAGAATCAGCCAAAATCAATACAAAAAGTAATAAATTTTTATTAAACCGAAATCAACTTCTATAGTGAGAATATATATATATATATATATATATATATATATATATATATATATATATATATATATATATATATATATATATAGCGCATAAGGGATTTTACAAACAAACATTTGAGAAGAGGCGGGATTTTGTGGAGTTGAAGGTGTGATGACCAATATATATAAACAGTAGTCACTGCAAGATCAAACTATCATATACTTGGGCATTAAATAATAATGGCAGACAGGAAGGTGAGGCTGAAGCTTCTAATAGATACAAGCAGCAGCCAGAAAGTCCTGTTTGCTGAAGCAGGAAAGGATTTCGTAGGATTTCCTCATTCTCCTTACTAATTTGGCTGTCGGAACTGTCATCAGACTCCTTACAAAGAAGTCCATGATGAGTAGCATAGAAAATCTAAATCAAAACTACATTCTCTCCCAAATCAAGATAAGGACTCACTCCTCAAACCCAAAGCACCAATATCCTTAAATCAACTCCCTCTTCTGTTAACAAATGATCATCAATATTCTCAGACACCACTACTTGCTTCTGCATCTGTTCGTGGAGTTACAGATGTGTGGCAGATGATAAATCTCTCCTTTGCCCTTATTGCCGGCGGTATATAAGCACTGAAGTGAATTACTATGCTCCACTGTCGGCGGTAAAGACTTCCTTCCAATGAGCCGGAGGGTTTGCAAAGGGCTGGTGACATACATGGTGGTGGATGATCTACGGCCCATTTTTGGGCAAAGATTACAATCTTTGTAATCTAATTACTCCAACCCGCCTCAATGGGTTTAGGTCCGTCACCACAAGTGCGAAACGGCCAAAACCCACTTTATCGGGATGAAGACAGTGGGTAATACCTAGACGAGAGAATCCTAAAGCCTGGGTATCTTCCCATAAACTAGCTCCAAGGCAGCCCTTCTAGGATTTTGAGTCCCCTAGCTAGTCGGTCATCCTACCGCATATAGGAAGTTCATTATGGATAAATACATGAAGGTGGAAAATACGCAAAAGAGATATTTATCAGCGGATTTGTAGCTTCTAAATCCCTTATTTCTCAGAAGATTAATTCTTGATAGGAAAGAAGAGATCTTATCCCTAAAATTAAGAGATTTTATCCCTAAAATTAAGAGGAGATTCGTGAACCATGCCCTATAAATTAGGAAGATCTCCCACGTGGTAAGGCAATTTTTTCCAATAGTGAGAACTCTTTGCTTCTTCTCCATCTTTTGATGACTTAATAATCGGAAAGGTGGTCGACACACCGCCATCACCTTTTTGGCAAGGTGTCTACGTGCCATCGATGCCTCGCAGCTTCCAATCCATCAAGGTAACAAACAATTGCCGCCCCATGGAACTAAACGTAAAGTCCTCGCCTACAGTTGCAAGGGCTTCGCTTCACGATCGCTCTAGTAGCCCTTCTTCACATTGAACTCTGTTGATTCCCCCTTTCACGTCTGATTCGTCCGAGGCAGTCGCAATGATAAGCAATCCGATAAATAAATCACCAGAAGATCAATTCCTCTATTGGCCTCAGGACATGGAGAGAAAGCAGGAGGAACAAGCAAGACAAATGAAGGATTTGCAAGATCATTCTGAACGCTTGCGCTGCGATTAATGACCGGGGCCATGGCCCAAATGGAAAAAAAGCCGATCTTGAAAAAGATGTGCATGAGATAGCGCTTGATCTCGTGCATCCATCATTGTAATAGCGGGAAGGAGCCCATCGTTTTTGATGATGTAGATACCCCAACAAATGATGAGTTGTCCTTAGCCAGTTCCCCGTCCTTGAGTCTCTCACTAGAAAAGAACACAAGGGCCAAATCGTGTAAGAGGCCCTCACATCGCCCCCGCTTCAAGAATACTGCCAGGCGCATCTCGCCGAGAAAGGAGAGAAGGTGCAAGGGAAAACTAGCCGCACTTTCAAGTCCCCGAACGTGATCGGGTATTATACGCAGGCGCAATGCCACCAATGCCACTTGTACATACTACCTTCGATACATGGCCGACGTTCTACATGCCGCCAGTAGCCTTAATTCGGGGACTCGACGACATGCTTTCTTCATCCCTAGGGCAACACATTCTTGATTACGAGCCACTTTGCGGGTTTGTCATACTAGCTTTTGCCGCATTTGATGGCTCTGCTGTGACGCCCCCAAAATCTGGGGGTCCGTTGATAAACCATCAACCCATGAAAAACCTATGAATATCAGGTAATCCGATACCACACCATTGTGTCCCATTCACTGAGATTCATTCATCCATATTCTTACAAATAATACGTATGACATATGCATATTAAAATAGTTCATATGTTTTTAAATTAAAATTCTTTTACACATAAATACATGTGAGGCTAGTTTGCCCAAAATATTTTACAAAAAGAATTATCAAAGCCACATGTCGGATTTCTTCATCCTTGTGGTTCCGAATGAGAGCCGCCCAACGGTGCATGTTCTGCACTTGAAATATTTTTCCCATATAGGGTGAGTCATGCCTAGTAGAGAAAATTCCTACAGAGGTTACTACCCACCTAAGTGCACATGCAATGTTCACCTTACATTCACATCAACAATCCTAAAAAAGAATATGCAGTCCTATGTTGGAATTCTACATGCGATGCCATGAAATGAGATGAGACCCACTCATGCAACATACTCGAGTCTTTGCCGATTCCCATCATACCTGTCTTTACTGACTCCTACCACACAATGCGACACCAATGTGTGATAAAGGCCGTTATTGATGGATTACATCCAATATGATCATTTTCAAACAAAATTCATTTGTTTATAAATCAAAAGCTTTTTGGATGTTACACCTCAAATGATCATTTCATTTACAAAACTCATGTGTCTTTTCAAGCAACAAATTTTCGGGGTCTCATCGTAGGCTCCGCATGCCTTTCAACACTTTTTGGACTTTCACCGTTGGAGTGTCTAAACTAGTCCGGGCCTTTCACCCAAGGGAGTATTTAGCCCTTCTTGTTATTACTCGACACAAGTTTTTACCATTTCATGCAACCGTGAGACTTTGTTGGACTTCGTCTAATGGTACCGAGCCCACCAATCAATCACCTAATGTGGTGTTGATTCTAACCATGCACTCACACCCTGAAATGCGATGTTTTTCATGCATATGCAATGCGATGTGCCATTGCATGTCAATGCAATGTCCCATATGCAATGCATGCCACATGGACAATTTAAACCATACATTTCATCATGTACCATGGACAATCATATCAACATGCATATAATTTCCATATAAACACACATCCAAATGTCACATTAGTACACATATCAACATTTCCATCACATCAATTCAACCAAGCAAGTCATTACAAGATCAAGTAATAACACCTTTGAATCTCAAGGTCAATTGTGACATATAGATGCCCACAAAACAACCTACAATAGTCTGTAAACGAACTATATAACATGCCCCAAACAAGACATACACACGCTTCAAACAGCCCAACAACTTTGCCATAGGAACTCTTGGGTTTGCCTAAGCAAAGCCCATGCACCTTTGCCTAGGCGGACCAGTGTTGTCCACCATCCTGCTCTTGGGTTTGCCTGGGTGAACCTCTCCCTCACCTATGTGAGCCCCTTCGCCAAGGCAGAGCTTCCTTCATCTAGGCGAAAAGCCAATCTTCTTGGAGAAGATTCATGCCTTCGCATAGGCGAATCTTAGTTCGCCTAGGTGAAGAACATCATCGAAATAAACTCAAAAATCGCACTCACCCCCAAATGCTTCAATCCACCCAAAGGTAGAAAATAAACCCAAGTAGAAAGGATCCTTACTTCTTAGAGGGTAGAAACACCAATAGGAAGTCTCGAAAACACTTCCTAACCCGAAGACTTTGATTTTCCCCAAATCTCCTTCCTTGGATCTTCTGTGAAATCCCTTATTCTAGGTACTCACGCGTACCCCTCGTCTATGCGATGAACTTTAAGCCTTAGCCCGACAAAATCCGACAGACGGAACTTCGTAGATCAAAGAAAGAAGCTTGGAGTTCTTTCTTTTCTCTCCCTTTCTCCTCTCTCACGGTTTCCAGCAGGAAAACCGAATGGGATCTTTTGTCCCAAGTCCCTCACTTAAGTTTAGCAGAAAGTGACTCCACGCCACGCCTACACGTGTTCACGACCTGACCGGGTCCGTTTCTGTCTCAAAACAATTTATTTTGTCCCGTTTAAAGTTCAAATTATTTTAAAATGAACTCTACTTAAATTATTTTCCAAAAACAAGATTTTTCTGTAACTCTGCTTTTGTCAGCCAAACACCCGATGCCTTGAAAAATAGTGAAAAACCAATCGTCTCGGAATTCAACGAAATTTGTCTAGATAACTAGATTTCGCGAGACGAATCCAACGGTGAGGTCTGTTTCGTCATCCAAGATCTAGAAAAATTCCAGGTTTTCAATCTGTACTGTAGTGACGATTTACTGTTTTGCCATTATTCGGCAAATTTCAAATTTTCCCGGGTTTTACATTCTTCCCCCCTTAACATAATTTTGTCCCTCGAAATTCACACACACATACACATTCAAATCACATGCATATGCAACAGTCATTTAATCACTAAATGACTAAAAACATACCTTCATCCAAAAACAAAAAATGATAATTAGCACGCACAGTGTCTTTAGGTTCCCATGTTACCTCCTCCACTCCTCGGTGCTGCCACAACACCTTTATTAACGTCACAGTCTTGCCTCACAAAACTTGTTCCTGGCTATCCATGATAAGCACCGGTCCCTCCTCGAAGGTTCCATCCGCATTAACAACAAGCTCTCCTCAATCCACCACATGAGTTGGATCTCGAGTATACTTTCAGAGCATGAAGACATGGAATACCGCATGGACACTCGATAAGCTTGGAGGTAACGCCAACCGGTAAGCAACCGTACCTACCATCTCGAGTACCTTGAAGGGCCCAATATACCTCGGTGATAGCTTTCCCAGCTTGTCGAACCTGACCACTCCTCTCTTGGGCATTACCTTCAAGATGACATGATCTCTTACCTCAAACTCTAAAGGTCGCCACCGTCTGTTAGCATAGCTCTTCTGCCGGATCTGAGCTGTGAGAAGACGCTTCTGTATCAAATCCACCTTCTCAGAGGTGTCTCTAACCAAATCTGGACCCGTAGAGGATCTCTCTTCCATCTCCGTCTAAAAAATCGGAGATCGAAAAGGCCTCCCATAAAATGCCTCATAGGGTGCCATCTGTATGCTCGCTTGATAACTATTGTTGTAGGCAAATTCCACTAAGGGTAAATGCTCTTCCCATCTACCCTTGAGATTAAGAAAGCATGCCCGTAGCATGTCCTCTAACGTCTGGATGGTCCTCTATGATTGACCGTCCGTCTAGGGATGAAAAGTTGTGCTCATCATCAACTGTGTCCCCATGATTCTCTGGAAACTCTTCCAAAAGTGAGCTGTAAACCTGGGATCCTGATCCGATACTATGGATACTGGTGCTCCATGTAACCAGATGATCTCTCGTATGTACAACCTACAAAATTCCTCCTGTGTGAAGGTCATTCGTGTAGCTAAAAAGTGTGCCGAATTAGTAAGCCGGTCCACTATCACCCACACCGCGTCATGCCCTTGCGATGTTTGTGGCAAGTGAGTCCCAAAATCCATCTTGATATGCTCCCACTTCTACTCAGCTACCTTTAAGAGCTGGGAGTGCAACCCCCGCCGCCTCCTGCTCACCTTACTTGTCGACACGTGAGACATCGACGAATAAAGTCCCCAATGTGTTTCTTCATCCCACTCCAATAATACTTGTAAGACCCGAGAAATTCCAAATTTTGGAAAAAGGGCAAAATCGTAATTTCGTTACAAAATTGTTATTCAGCCTAAAAACTGTGAATTTATTCTCTAGATCCTGATGATGAAACGAATTTCACCGTTGGAATCAGCTCCAAAACCTAGTTAACGTATTCTCGGCCGACTCCGAGACAATCGAATTTACATCAAGCCGAGTCATCGCTGCTTTCGCCACAGAAAACGATTTTCGACGCGACGAAAGTCAAGATATACGAAAGTACTCATGTGCCATAAGTGGTAATGAAAAGAGAGGAAACGATGAAAATGCACTACCGAGAGGGCATCGAATGTAAAACCGGAAATGAAGGGACATAATAGGCATTTTCTGGGATTTTGCTTAAGTCACTAGAAGACAAAATAGGAATAGTGACTTGTCTTCTCCAAAAAGCAAAAAGGAAAACGTGGGGAGGAAGAAAAGGAGAATGATGCAGGAGGTTTTGGATCTCATTTTCTAGAGAGAGAGTGTCTTCCTTCTCTCTAAAATATCGCGCGATCCGACCGTCAGCCTTTCTCGAGATGCTAAGGAGAACTCGGCCGATTCCGAAGCCGACAAACTCTAAGAGGTAGGGGTTTCTCCCTACTGAGGCTTTACGCCTTATTTAAGTGTCTTGGCAATGCTTCGTTTGCTTCGAGGCCTTGAATGGTTATGCCATCGGTTCCAAAGCTTCGGAACCGAGATGTCGATTTGAAACCCACGTGGTCGCCCGCGACCGTCCACGTTGATGTGGGTTCCTAGTTTGTGCTTTGATGTGTATGAGGCCGGAATCGGCCGAGAAATACGGGTTCACAAAGTGAACCGATAAATTTAGTCTTGATAGGAACAAAGAATCTGGTGGTTTTACCGCTCTCCGAACAAAGGGTCACAAAACAGAAGCCAGAAAATATGTGTTTGGTCAAAAGGATTTAAATTAAATTGTTTCGTGTTTGATTATTAGCCCAAGTGAGCTAATTTTTGATGTGGGAAATGTGGAATTTACATGACATGATTGTGTGAATTGAATGTTTAAAATATATGCATGTTTATATATTTACATATGAATTAGATCAGATTGGAATCAAGATGTATAAGATTCCATATGCACCGGAACATCCTAGACTATAGAGTTAGTACGAGATGAGCTCAGAGAAAATGGTTCGAGGGTAGTCTAAAATATTAATTATCTGGAGGGTAGTCCAAATGAAAATATCAATCGTCTGAGTCAAATTGATATTCACATCGAAGGTAGTCCATTAACAAATAATATATCAATCGCCTGAGGGCCCAATTGATATATATTCATCGGAGGGTCAGTCAAACTGGCCAAACAATAATTCTCATAATGAGGCTTAGGCGAGTGTGAGATAGCCTATGAGGACTCTGGATCCGAGTTGGTCATGTAGACATTCAAGTAGGACTGCATTTGCTTGAATGTATGTTTATTTTGGAACATCAGACCGCACTTAGGTGGAGAGTAGCCCACTTAGGGTGGATCACCATCGAACATTAGCCTCACCCCCGTCGAGGCTACTATTTTGGCTGGTGTACAAAGGAGCGTAAGGCGAGGAGACGGTTCATTCGCAGAGGCCGCTTTAGAAGAAAACCGGATTGTGGCTTTGACTTTGATGATGTTTACATGTATTAGAATTCGAGTATTTTAATATATGTTGTATAAGAGTAAAACATTTGAACTCTTAGAACTATTGGATATAGTTGGTATGTTTTTATGGATATCAGAAGATGGGCCCAAGAGGCCGCTTTTTATCCATATTTCAGATCATTTGATTATATTTGACCGCTTCTCGGGGGGATGTGTCTACGCAGTGAGCAGAGCCTGGGGTAGAGCTCTGCATAAAGGAGACTCGCCCGACAGGGCGCGCCGCAACCCGACATTCACTTGTATTCCGCGGGTCGACGGTAGTCAACTAATTCCCGGACTGGGGCGCCATAGCTTGAGGGTCGTGGACTGGCTGGCTGAGCGTGAGGTCGCGAACTGTGAAGTGGCGCCGCCGATTGGCTGGGTGCAAAGCAGGGTCTCAAGTCGGCGACCAGCTTTGTGTCGCAAGTGGGGCATCGATTATTTGGTGTCGCGAATATCAATGTGATGTCGCGACCGACCGCTACCCTATGGAATCGCTGTCGCCACCCCATTTCGGCGGTCGCGACCCAGTCGCTTTGTCAGCAGGCGGAGGTCGCAATACTGATTGACGTCGCGACCGGCTGGTCAAACAGAGGTCGCGACATCATTTTTGTGAGGTCGCGACATGGTGATGGAAGTGTGGAGGTCGTGGACTGATCTCGCGGTCGCGACCGAAAACTCACCGCGGGCGGGGGAAACGAGGTCGCTGACATGAAATCGATGTCGCGACATGTAGTTCTAGGAGGGTCGCCACATGGCCTGGTGTCGCGACCCGGCTCGGGGGCTAGGCAGAGAACGGTGTCGCTAATTTCGCTGAGGTCGCACCTGGATAAGATCAGTGGCGCGACACCGATTCGATGTCGCGACATGATTCGTCGCTTTTGATGTCGCGATATCGGCGAGGTCGCGACTCGGGTAGATGCCCGCGCAGTCGCGGACTAGCGCACGCCAGCAAGCGCACGACATGCATCGCCGTGGCGCTGCGATACGCGCCGACGTACAATCGCAAGACGCGAAGCAGTCGTTTCACTAATTCCAGTAATCGCGCTGGGGCAGCAGCGCCGCGCACCGGTTCGTGCGCTAATCGCGTACCTAACCCAGCTTTGTGATGCTGCAATCGCTCAAAGTTCGTTTGATTCACTGCTCATGGATTAATCGCTCATGAACACTGTTCATAGGGATTTTTCTTGTGTGTGATTTAATATATGAAATATTTGTATTGCGATTACTATAAATGCATCGACATGCTATGTGAAAATTTTTTTTCCGGTGTATGAATAGTGTCTCGAGGCTGTGTTTATGTCTCAGAGATACTTCATTGAATTTTAAACTTGCAATTAGATAAAATTTCGAAAAATAAAATTTTCAAAATTGAAATTTTCGAAAATAAATTTTTGTTGAAAACAATATTTTAAATGCAAAATTAATCGCTCAGACACCAAAATGCAAGGACAATGTGTATACACCGACATGCGGTATGATCGGGTGTCTCGTAATGTGTTTGTACCTTGTGAGATAACGGTATTGAGATTTCAACATGTTGATTGTGTAGATGGCTAGTAGAAGACGAGGACGTAGAGGACGCTCCACACTCCGGCAATCGGGTCACCACCGACATTCGACCGTACCCGGGCCTCGTATTTGATCGAAGATGCCTACGAGTCGTAGTAAGCCGCGCGGTCGCATCGCACAAAGCCAACAGAGCGGTAGTCGAAGGACTTAGTAACCTCTAGAGGTTTAGGGCACATCACCCTCCCTACATTCATAGGGGGAGTGAGATCCGGCGGTGGTGATCATTGGTTTATGCAGCATCGAGAATGTACCGGAGGCTAGCGAGATCACCCGATACGACTGTGATCAAAGCTACCGCATTCCAGCTAGAGGGCGAGGCCCGGGTATGGTGGAGATGGGTTAGGACTTCTAGAGACTTAGAGGTTATGACATGGGCAGAGTTCCAAGAGCTGTTCATGGGTAAGTATTTTCCAGAGACTGCGAGGCATGAAAAGGCCTCGAGTTCCTGAGTCACAGTAGGCTTAAGGATCGTGATGGACTACGCGGGCTAGATCTACGTAGTTAGCCCGATTTGTCGATGCGATTACGCGGCCACCGATCCGCCAAGGTGAGAGAGATTCGGTGAATGGACCGGTTGTCCATTCGCCGTAATTGTAGACTTCGCCACGGGATATGGATTCCATGGTCAGGGACAACCCCCGACTACAGAGAGATGAGGATGCTCCTGAGCACTCGGGATGCGAGTGTTAGTGGCAAGAGGAAGGACAACTCGCCTCCGGCCCCAGTGAAGAGGTAGAGAGCCTCTAGTCTCGCGAGATCTCGGAGTCACGCCATCCGCTGCGACAGATGAGAGCTGCAGGTCGTAAGACATATGAGAGCTGCCGCGGGATGCATGGTGTGCTACCATCACAAGAAATTGACACATGAGATGGATTGCCCCCTAGAGATGTGGATCCTGTGGTTTCGGGACATCGCGCCCCAACAAGAGCGTAACAGAGAGGAGTGGCAAAGACGCTCCTCCACAAGACGGGTGTGTAGGCCAGAGGCTACCTCAAAGCTTCGTGAGCTGACTGGGCACCCCATATACAAGGCCCGAGAGGCTGCAGGCCGGGTGCAGGCGCAGGACGAGCCCACGTGCGGACATCGGGGGTCCAGGGCGTGTCTACGCCGCCACACCGCAGCTGAGTCAGCCAGATTAGCCAGCTTATGCAATGCTGCTATCTCGCCTATGGGCTAGAGTGTTAGTTTGATTCCGTGCTTCTCGATTCATTCATCACGTGATCAACTGGTGGATCGAGCTGGGCTTAGAGGTCAGCCCAGAGGAGCCTTCCTTTTTATATGAGTTCCCTCCTCAGGGATTAGGCGAGAATAGGGATGATATGTCGCGGCTACAGCTGAGATCTCGGGACTCTACCTCACAAGTGGACCCGAAGATCATGGACATGCTCAATCTCGATGTCATCTTCGGGATGGATCGCCTACAGCCTACGTGGTCAGCATCGAACAGGAGCGTAGAGAGTTACGTTCTCACACGTAGGACTCGCATCAGGTAGTGTTTCGTGGAGACAAGCATGACATTTCGCCTCGCATGTGCGATATGAGTCCAGCAAGTCAGACAAGTACCGGGCGTTGGCAGCGAGCCTACCTCGGAGGACGAGAGAGACCAGACTTAGATCTACCTCGAGTAGTGTGCGAGTATGTGGATGTTTTTCCAGATGAGCTACCTGGACTACCTCCACAGAGGGTAGTAGACTTCGGTATCGAGTTACACCCTGGTACTTCACCCATCTCTATGACTCCGCATAGGATGGCACCAGTTGAGTTGGGCAGGAACCTCGCAGTCCGGGGCCACGTGGAGCTATTGGACAAGGGGTTCATTGGGGATCGAGCACTTCTCACCCGCTCGGGCGCCCGGCTCGTTTATGGCTAGTTAGCGACAAGACCCTTCGACCGTGCATTGACTATAGACATTGGAACAGTGGTTAGCGATCGCACCTACATCATTACCGAGGATCGATGACTGTTTGATCGCTTGAGAGAGCGCGAGTCTACTCCAAGATGACCTTCGACCGGGTTACCATCACCGAGGGTTAGTGGATACGATATAGCTAAGACAAATAAGTAGGGACGCTGCGATGGCACTTGAGTTTACAAAGGATGCCCTTGGATTGGACGCAATGCGCCAAGAAGATTCATGGATCTCATGCATAGGATATTTCAACCCTATTTAGATCGCTTGTCGTGAGTCTTCGTGGATGACATCTTCGACCTACTCCCAAATGTGGGCGTGGGAGCATGAGTATCACTGAGGATCGCTTTTTACGCTTGTCGAGAGACCATTAGCTGTGCCGGTTGGGTAAGTGCGAAGTTCGCTAATGAGGTGAGGTTTTTGGGACACGTGGTGTCGCATCGGGAGGTCACTAATTCCGCACAAGGCCCAGTAAAGGGATGAGTCAGAGAGGGCCGGTCGGGCCGAGATGAAGCTCGATCGGGCCGGGTATTACAGAGACCATTGAGGATTCCGTGATGGCGCTGACCTGCGACTAGGTTGACCCTATGAAAACAAGTTTGATCGATGACCGATGCGAGGAGGCCCCGTGGAGTTGAAGAAGAGACTTACTACTCTCCATCTGATAGTCCCTGATGTGACGTGGGTACACGTTGTATCAGGATGCCTCAGGCCTGACGGGGATGTGTTTTGATGCAAAATCGTGAGGGTAGTAGCTTAAGTGGTTCTCGCGCTTGAAGAATCACGAGCGCACTACCCTCACACACGACATGGGAGTTGGTGGCCTAGTCTTCGCCTTTGAAGATTCGCGCCTGTACTACTTTATACGACGAGGAGTTCGAGGTGTACCTTTAATTCATAAAAGTCTGAAGTATATTTTCACGCAACGGGACCTCAATATGAGGCAACACAGATGGATGAAGTTCCTAGAGGATTATGACTTCACTTTGCATTACCATCTTGGTAAGGCAAATGTGGTGGCTGATGCACTCAATCGGAAGTCACAAGGAGCGTTAGCTAGTATAGCTTCACGGGAGTGGCGGATGCTCGAGACTCCGGCGTGACAACTGGGCTACAAAGACAAATGAAAGCGCACTCGGGGTGGTACCTTGGGGAGCTTAGTGGCTACACCGCCTCCTGCTGATGCAGTGATTGAGTCCCAAAGCATAGGATGCGTAGATAATGTCCATCGTGGACCGAGCACGATACGGGTGATTCCAGGGTCACTCCATCCACGCGACATACAGGAAGGTCTTCTGTGATGTAGGATCTGCAGCGGGTTCCCTAGTCGACCGATCTGAGAGAGCAGATTCTCGGGAGTTTCACCGCCTCGATTTGTCAGGCATCCGTGTGGCACGGTGATGTACCAGATCTTCGCCGCCAGTACTACCGAGCGAGATGAAGCGAGACATGTAAGTGGGACTTTGTTCGACACGTCTCACGGTCGCCAGTTAAGGCCGAAAGCACTGTGAGGCCGGGCAGGCTACTCTGTACCCATTGAGGTGGCCAGTGGAAGTGGGAGCACGTCACGATGGACTTTGTGACCCACTTGCCACGAACGCAGCAGAAGCATGACGCGGTATGGGTGATAGTGGACTGGCTCACGAAGTCGGCACATTTTCTAGCCGTGCGGATGACCTTCGCCTTTGAGAGATTTTGTCGGTTATACATTTGAGAGATAGTCCGGCTATATGGAGTACCAATATCCATAGTGTCGGATAGGGACCCGAGGTTTACGACACACTTTTGGAAGAGTTTCCAAAAGGCTATGGGCACACAGCTGACTATGAGTTAAGGCTCCAATCTCACACGGGTCGGGCCCCGAGAGGACTATACAGACAGAGGACATGCCACGAGCATGCGTTCGATCATAAGGGCAAATCTGGAGGAACATTTGCCCCAGTGGAATTCGCCTACAACAGCTTATCGTGCGAGCATGCAGATGGCACCGTATGAGGCATTTGCATGGGAGGCCATGTAGATCACCTTTATGTTTGACCGAGCGGAGAGCTCCATCATCGTCCCGTTTGATTAGAGACACCGGTGAAGGTGAGCCCATGGACATTAACTGCCTTCTCACGCCGCAGCCTGGGCAGAATAGCTATGCAGACGTCGACGCCGACCCTAGAGTTCAGTTGGGGATCATCATGTCTTCTTGAAGGTGATGCCTAAGAGAGGAGTGGTCGCCCAAGAAGCGGAAGCTATCGCCGAGGTTCACTGGGCCTTCGAGATACTTGAGAGGATAGGCAATCATGGCGCATCGTTAAGGCACGCCAAAGATGTCGTGTCCACGAGGTGTTTCACGCCTCCATGCTCCTGAATATACTCCATCCAAATTTCATGTGGTGGATTGGGGACAAATTGAGGTTGACACGGATGGGACCTTCGAGGAGGGACCAGTGTGCATTGTTGATAGTCGTGATCAGGTTTTGCGACGCAAGACCGTGAGGCTAGTGTTGGTGCTATGGCGTCACTATGGAGTGGAGGAGTCTACGTGGGAGCACGAGGACACGATGCGGGCCACCTATCCCTTCTTGTTTAGAGATGAAGGTACGTGGTTTAGTCGTTGAGATTTAACGACTGCTTACATGCATGGTAGTGCACGCTAGGCCATGCATGTGAGGATTAGATCGTCCAGAATTTCGGGACGAAATTCCTTTTAAGGAGGGGAGAATGTAAGACCCGAGAAATTCCAAATTTTGGAAAGAGGGAAAAATCGTAATTTCGTTACAAAATTGTTATTCAGCTAAAAAAAATCCATAATTTATTCTCTAGATCTCGGATGATGAAACGGATTTCACCGTTGGAATTGTCTAAAAAAACCTAGTTAGCACGTAAAATTTCGTTGAATTCCAAGACAGTCGGAATTTACACGTTTTTCGAGCCATCGCGTTTCGGGTGCCGTAAAACGATTTTCGATGCGACGAAAGTCACATATAACGAGTACTCATGTACCATAAGTGGTATGAGTAGAGAAATGATGAAAATGGATGGCTGAGATAGTGCCGAATGTAAAAACTGGGAAATGATGGGACATAATAGGCATTTTGGGATTTGTTTAAGTCAACAAGACAAAATAGAATAGCCGACTTTGCCTTTCTCCAAAAAGCAAAAGGAAAACGTGGGGAGTGGAGGAAGAAAGGGAGAATGATGCGGGAGGTTTTGGATCGTTTTCTAGAGAGAGAGTGTCTTCCTTCTCTCTAAGGCTATCGCGCGATCCGGCCAGTCGGCGATCTTCGAACAAGGAGGCTGGGATTTACGAGATTTTTGTGGGCTCGAGAGGTAGGGGTTTCTCCTACTTGGGTTCACGCCTTATTTGAAGTGTTCTACAATGCTTAGTTCTTTGAGGCCTTGAATGGTTGTTTGATGGGATTCAGCTTGGGCAAGGATGTGAATTTTAAGAAACCCACGTGGAGCGGTCATTTGTCAGCGATTGATATGGAGTTCCTATTTTTGTGCTTTGATGTGTATGAGGCCGGAATCGGCGAGAAATCTGAGTTCACAAAGTGGCAGATAAGTAATGTCTTGATAGGAACAGTAACCTAGGGTTTTACTTTTCCTGACAGTGGTCACAAAAATATATTTTTGTGAAAATATGTGTTTGGTCGAGTGATTTAAATTAAATTGCTCGTGTTTGATCATTAGCCCAAGTGAGCTAATTTTGATGTGGAAATGTGGAATTTACATGACATGATTGTGTGAATTGAATGTTTTGTAAATATATGCATGTTTATATATTTACACATATAGATTATTTATACTTAGATTGGCATACATGCATTCCATATGCCTTTGGAACATCCTAGGACTATAGGAGTTAGTGCATGAGATGAGTCTAGAAAATGGTTCGGAGGGTAGTCTAAAATATTAATTATCGGAGAAGTAGTTCAAATGAAAAATATCAATCATGCGGAGCGGCCAATTGATATTCATCGGAGTAGTCCGCAATGAAGCAAATAATATATCGATCGTCGGGCGGCTGATTGATATATATTCATGGAGGGTTGTCCATAAACTAAAAAACAATAATTCTCATCGAGGAAGCAGGCGAGTGGTGAGATAGTCGATGAAGACCTTCGGGATCTGAGTTGGTCATGTAGACATTCAAGTAGGATCATGCATTTGCTTGAATGTATGTTTATTTTGGAACATTGCACTGCACTTAGGTGGAGAGTAGCCCACTTAGGGTGATTTCACTACTGAGCATTAGCTCACCCTGTCGAGGGATACTATTTTACAGGTACAGGGAGCGTGCGAGGAGACGGTTCGTCCTAGAGGCCGCTTTAGAAGAAAGCCGGATTGTGGCTTTGGCTTTGTTGATGTTTACATGTATTAGAATTCGAGTATTTTAATATATGTTGTATAAGAGTAAAATATTTGAACTCTTAGAACTATTGGATATAGTTGGTATGTTTTATGGATATTGTAGTATGGGACCAAGAGGCTGATTTTATCCATATTTGTATCATTGTGATTATATTGTACTGCTTGGGACAGGTTTCATGCAGGTGTTATATTTGGGTAGAGCTTCCGTCTGAGGAGACTCTGCCAGATTTTGAAAGTGGCGTCGGGTAACTTAGACATTCCTTGTATTCAGCGGGTTAGGGCAGTCAACGGACCCGGGATTTGGGCGTCACAATACGTGGCGATGATCAATGAGCTATTACATTTCGTACCACCTAGGTGACAAAATGGGAGCAGTGGAACTCAGCGGGGATCTTTTCTCTCGATTCACACCATACGGGAACCACAACTGTCCCCATACCAAAGACTACCATCCGTGTGGGCTTGACCTTCATCACATGCCATACCATGCGGTCAGCAATGGACAATATCTCATGTCTTTGTCCACGTAATTTGGATCACTACGCTTTCGGTAGGGATAGCGTGAACCTTCAAACTCCCTAAGGTACGCCCGGCTGATCCCACGTAGTGCAGCCCAAACTATCCCACAGCCTCGAGCATCTGCCACTTCAGGGAAGCCACATTAGCCTACACTCCCTGCGACTTCAGACTAAGTGCATCAACCACCGCATTTTCCTTATCGAGGTGGTAATGCAAAGTGAAGTCATAGTCCTCTAGATACTCCATCCACCTGCGCTGCCTCATGTTGAGGTCCCGCTGTGTAAAAATGTACTTCAAACTATTGTGGTTCGAAAACACCTCGAACTGATCATCGTATAGATAGTAGCGCCAAGCCTTTAAGGCAAAGACAATGGTTGTCAACTCCATGTCATGCGTAGGGTAACTTTGCTCGTGGTTCTTTAAATTTCGAGAATCGTAAGCCACTACTATCTCAGACCGCATCAAAACACATCCAAGTCCATCCTTGGAGGCATCACAATATACTGTGTACCTCTGTCTCCTCTCGGAAACTATTAGAATAGGAGCTGAAGTAAGCTTCCTCTTTAATTCCTGGAATGCCCTCTCACACAAGTCAATCCACTCAAACTTAACCTCTTTTCGAGTCAATCTTGTCATAAGAATTATGACTAATCGGAGAGTCCTCGATGAACCTTGCTTCCGTATGCCACGCCAGTCCCGAGAACTCGTGTATCTCAAGGCCCGACTTTAGTCTCTCCCAGTTCATAACTGCCTCAACCTTCTCCGGGTCCACGGATACACCATAAGCTAATAACACATGCCCCAAGAATTTCACCTAAGTAAGCCAAAATTCACACTTACTGAATTTGGCATACAATCGATGCCTCAACCCTCATGCTCCTCCTTAGACTTGGAGTAGATCAAGATGTCGTCAACGAAGACCATGACAAACTGATCTAGATAGGGTTGGAATACCCTATGCATGAGATTCATGAATGTTCTTTTGGGCGACCGTCGATCAAAGGCATTATTGTGAATTCGAAGTGCCCATACCGCGTCTTAAATGCCGTCTTAGGGATATCTGCCTCCCTAACCCTCAATCGATGGTAACCGGTGCAGAGATCTATCTTAGAATAAACCCACACCCCTCTCAATTGATCAAATAAATCATCAATCCTCTGTAAAGGGTACCTATTCTTGATGGTAACCCTATTCAACTGCCGATAGTCTACACATAGTCGAAGAGTCTTGTCCTTCTTCTTGGAAAACAACATCGAAGCGCCCTAAGGTGAAGTGCTCGGTCTAATAGAACCCTTGTCCAACAATTCCTGTAATTAAACTTTGAGTTCCTGCAACTTAGTAGGTGCCATTCTATGTGGAGTCATAGAAATGAGGCGTGATCTGAGTGCAACTCAATAGTGAAGTCTACGTCCCTATGCGGTAATCACGGTGGATTCGTCGGAAAAACGTCCTCATACTCATAAACCACCTGAGCTAGACCCAACTCTTGTCTCGCCTCGTCCTCCAGGGTAAGGCTTGCTAGCCAACCCATCAACTGCCCGTGGCATCTAGAATCGTACACGGCTTGGGGTAAAGCATCTTGCTTATTCCCCTGAAACATAACACAAACATCATCTGGTGTGTAGAGCGGTAACCCTCGATCACAAATCAATGATTACTAGTGTGCATGTTGGAGTCCATCCCAAGGATGACATCAAATCAGAACATGTCCATGACCCTAAGGTTCATAGTGAGTAGAATCCTAAGATACGTAACTCATAATCCCAGAGCATATCCGATCCAACGCTCACCACTAGTTCCTAGGGAGGCTAAATGCAACAACTCTTCTAAGGTTTCAACCTCTAAGCCCAAATCTTTCACACATGGTGCAACAATGAATTAATGAAATGCACCAAAATCAAACAATACTCTTGCCCATAAGCGAGAGAATAGAAATGTACCCTGAATAACCGAATGACCTACCAGCCTAGTTTGAGGTGTGATGGCGTAAACACGCCCTCGGGTCCCTGAAGTCCCGTTTTGTAACCCTTAGCCTCAACCTCAACCTATGCCTTCGTCTATTCGACGATTGGCAGTAGTAGGAGACATACGTGCCACTGGGACTAGGATTGGTTCCTGGCCATAGTGAGGTAGGAGGAAACAAATTGAGTCTATGAATGTACCGTGTGGTAGGCTGGGGGTGTCCATAACCTTGGGATCCCTGCCTATGAGGACAATCCTGTCTCATGTGTATAGGGTATTAGCAACGGAAACATGTCCTCTGCCCTGTATGTCTAGGAGCCTTAAAGTCTCTCCCATCTTGGGATGATTGACCCTGGCCTTGGCCCTGATAATCGCGGCCCTGTCCCTAAAACCCTTATGGAGCAGAAGTTCTCTTCTTCTTCTCTAAGCTAGGAGAAGAAGGTTGGCTCTCCCTCATCTTATCTTTCACACCCGCATCCCAGATGCTCCATGCGTTGTCCACCTTCCTCTCAATAGCCCTAGCTATCTTGACCATTAGGTCCATGTCTTACAGGAGGAGTCCCATAATTTTACCCTGGATGGACAATTTCAGACTATTCTCAAACTTCCTCACTTTGGCTATGTCTGTGGTCGCATAGTCATCTGTGAAACGAGCTAATTTAGTGAACTTAGCCGCGTATTTGAACACTGTCATCATTCCTTATTTCAGTTCTAGGAACTCCTGAGATTTTGCATGTCGAGCAGATGCCGAGAAATACTTGCCCATGAAGAGCTCACAAAACTCTTCCCATGTCATTGCCTCCAAGTTCCTTGAGGCTTTGACCCAATCCCACCATACTTAGGATTCACCCTCTAGCTGGAATGCAGCTAGCCTTATCCTTGTGGCATAAGATGTGATCTCCATAGCCTCCAAGATCTTGACGACTTGTCGAAACCAATGATTAGCTTCCATCAGGTCCCTTCCTCCCTTGAAGGTTGGAGGAGGATGTGCCTTGAACCTCTAAAGGTTACTCGGCCCTCCCTGGCTCACAGTTGCACTAGCCTGTGCAATAGTGATAGCCACAACACTCGTCTGCGCAATGGTAGCAGTTGCAGCACTAATAGCCTCTATGAAGGCTCGTTGGTCAAAGGCTGATAGTGGTTGGTTGTTGTTCCGCCCACCTCCTCGACGTCCTCTTCCTTGACTAGCCATCTATATATGTTAGATAGCTATTTAGTCTCACACAGTATCCCAAAGAAATAGGGATCAAGTATAAACTTTGAGATTTCTCTCCTTGTCTAACTAAGTAGTGCATATGCTGACTCTTTTAGTAGACCTGTTATCTGAACTATCAGTTCATTACTTTTCAAGGAAACCACTAAGGTTATGTTTCTAACCACAGTATTCCTCTTTTTCCATATACACTTTACCATGTATATTTTTCGCACAACACACAACACATAATCATGTAGCATATTAAGCACCAAACATGAAATGCACAATGAATGCAATAGTCTAGACCCATGCCCATCAAGCCCTAGGTAATCGCATACCTATGCTTTGATACCAAGCTCCAACACTCTAAAATCCGGGGGTCCGTTGATCAGCCATCAACCCATGGAAAACCTGTGAATATCAGGTAACCCGATCCCACACCATTGTGTCCTATTCACCGGGATCCATTCATCCATATTCTAATAAATAACATGCAAGGACATATGCATATTAAAACAGTCCATATGTTTTTAAATTACAATTCTTTTACACACAAATACATGTGAGGCTAGTTTGCCCAAAAGATTTTACAAAAAGAATTATCAAAGCATGTCGGCTTTCTTCATCCTTGCGGTTTCGAAAAAGAGCCGCCCACTGGTGCATGTCCAACACCTGAAATATTTTTCCTATATAGAGTGAGCCACGCCCAATAGAGAAAATTCCTATAGAGCTACTCTGCCTAAGTGCACATGTAATGTTGCCCCACATTCATATCAACAATCCTAAACAAGAATATGAAATCCTATGCTGGAATTCTACATGCAATGTCATGAAATGAGATGAGACCCACTCATGCACCATACCCGAGTCTTTACCTACTCCTACCACACAATGCGACACCAATGTATTAAAATCCAAATCGTGATGGATTACATCCAATGATCATTTTCAAAGCAAAATTCGTTTGTTTATAAACGAAAACTTTGGATGTTACACCTTAAATGATCCATTTCATTTACAAAACTCATGTGTCTTTTTAGACAGCAAATTTTGGGGTCTCAGTAGGCTCATACGCCCCAACACTTTTGGACTTTCCCTTTGTTAGAGTGTACGGAACTTGATCCGGGCCTTTCACGAGGAGTGTCTAGCCTTTCTTGCTATTACCCGACACAAGTTTTACCATTTATCTGCCAAGTGAGACTCTTTGTTGGACTTCGTCCAACGATACAGAAACCCTCCAATCAATCTCCCTAATGGTGTTGATTCTAACCATGCACTCACACCCATGAAATGCGATGTTTTCGTGCATATGCAATGTGATGTGCCATTGCATGTCAATGTCATGTCCCATATACAATGCATGCTACATGGACAATTTAAACCATACATTTCATCATGTACCATGGACAATCATATCAATATGTATATAATTTCCATATAAACAAACATCCAAATGTCAATACATCAGTAAACATATCAACATTTCATCAAATCAACACCAACCAAGCAAATCATTACAAGATCAAGTAATAACACCTTTGAAACTCAAGGCTAATTGTGACATATAGATGCCCATAAAAAAAACCTACAATATTTCGTAAACGAGCTATATAACAGGCCCTAAACAAGCCATACACAAGCTTCAAATAGTCCCCAGCAACTTTTCCGCATGAACTCTCAAGTTCGCCTAGGCAAAGCCTACCTTCGCCTAGGCGGACTAGTGTTGTCTAGCATCCTGCTCCCAGGTTCGCCTGGGCGAACCTCTCCCTCGCCTAGGTGAGCCCCTTCGCCAAGGCGGAGCTTCCTTCGCCTAAGTGAAGAGCCAATCTTCTTAGAGAATATTCATGCCTTCGCCTAGGCGAGATCTTGGATTAGCTGAAGTGAAGCATCGATTTGAGCTCGAAAATCCAGTTCTACGATAAAACAAGCCCTCAATTTGCCCAAAGGTAGAAAATAAAGCCAACTAGGAAGGATCCCTACCTCTTGGAGCGTAGAAACATCGATAGGAAGTCTTGAAAACACTTCCTAACTCGAAGACTTTGATTTTCCCCAAATCTCCTTCCTTGGATCTTCGGTGAAATTCCTCGTTCTAGGTACTCACGGGTATCCCTCACCGATGCGATGAACTTTAAGCCTTTGCAGGCGAAATCCGGTAGGGCGAACTCGTAGATTGAAGAGAGAAGCTTGGAGTTCTCTCTTTTCTCTCTTTTCTCCTCTCTCACTGTTTCCAGTAGGAAAACCGAATGGGATCTTTTGTCCCAAGCCCCTTACTTAAGTTTAAGTGAGTGGCTCACGTTACGCCACGTGTTCGCGACCTGCCCAAGTCATTTTCTACCCTGTAACAATTTATTTTTGTCCCGGTTTAAGTTCAAATTATTTTAAAATGAACTTTACTTGAGTATTTTCCAAAAACAAGATTTTCTCCAAAAATCGAGTTTTTAATCGACCGGACACGAACGCCTCGAAAAGCATGAAAAAATCGGTATCTCGAAATTCAACAAAAATTATGCAGGATAGTTCGTTTCACGAGACGAATCAATGGTGAGGTCAGTTTCATCGTCGAGATTTAGAAAAATTTTCGGGTTTGCAACTGTCTTATGCATGACAATTCTTAGTTTTGCACTTTTAGGAAAATTTCAATTTTCCCTAGGTTTATCTGTGACCCTTGATCCGCTGCTCCATTATAATTAGCCCGATGATACTAAGAGCCCCGAAAATGACGGTTTGTTATTAGCCAAAGTGTTCTCGGCTAGTTTGTGGGGGCTTGCATTAGCTTGGTTTCACCAACTCCTACATAATTCAATAAATTCGTTCAATGAACTATGGGCCACATCAAATTGCAATATCTTTGTTCGGTGTGACAAAAGATGAACATTCTCTCTCTGTAAACTATTCTGAAGCAGGAAGGGGAGCTTATTCGAGATTTACTAGGAGGTTTGGGCAAGTCGTTCGCAGGTGGAATCATATAGCATGGACACGGTCCTCCAAAACTTCAGAATAAGCTTTATACCATCTACTCCTTTCTTCCATTCACTATCTTTAGATCCGCCAGCGACAATGGAAGAGTTGTACAGACGGGCTGATAAGTACTCGTCTTTGGAGGATAATATTCGGTGTAACAGCCGGCGGTCATGATTGCAAACCAGCAGGCTAATGGAAATAGAAAGCGATAGGAAGAAGGTGTATGAGTCTAAGGAAGGTCGAGCGACCAGCGGTCTCGGATCAATCATAGAGGAGAGAGCTCCATGAATTCACCCCACGAGACATCTCATGCGAAGTTATTGCCCATCATGTTGACTTGCGAGGAGTTCAAATGGCACCGCACAAATCTAGGCGAATCCTCCCGAAAAACAAATCCTTCACGTGGCGGCTATCATAGAGATCATGGGCATGAGACAGACAGGTGTCGAAGCCTAAAGTTCTTAGTGGAAAAGCTGATCAAGGCTGGACACCTCAGGAGGTATATCAAAGAAGTTGACCATAAAGAAGAATCAAGGCAAGCAACAAATAGAGTTATGGTTGGAGCAGTAATCCCGAAAAATTCCAGACCAGCCATAGATTATATACTAGGCGGCCTGTAGGACGACCAGTATTAGTCAAAGCCCCAATAGAAGAAGATCTTGAGAGCTGCCACAGTTAAGGCCAGGATTAATGCTATCCACACAAAAGGCTACGTGAAGAAACAAAGCCCATAAAGATGGCCCATGCTCGTTTCCTCACATCAGCAGAATAGGATCATTATGCCCCCATTATGATGCACTGGTACTCGCCCTCTATATTAATGGTTTTGATGTGCACAGGGTACTGGTGGACCATGGTAGTGCGACAAATTTATTGCAACTACCAACTTCAAGTAGATGAAACTTTCCCTAGGTATATTCCAGATTCGTAGAAGCGAATCCTCTGGTTTTTAATGGAGTAAGCTACCATAACCTTTAGGGATGTCATGCTCCCTGTAAAGGTAGGTCTAGTCACACAACAAGTTTTGTTCTCAATTGCCGAAGACTTAGAGCGTTACAACGCCATAATGGGGCGGGCCTGGATACATTCGATGAAAGCTATCCCTTTGACCTACCACCAAACGGTCAACTATTTGACTAAAGTTAGGCAGGTTGACATTTTCAGTAGTCGAGTTAGCGCCTGGCAGTGTTATCAACTATTTATGCAGGGAGCAGAGAGAGGGGAAAAATTAGAGCGCCCCGGTGCGGGATGTGGAGATGCTATGCATCTTAAGAGGTATTATCCATAAAATTTTACTTTAAAGCTATTATCAATAAAATTTTCTTTAAAGATATGATAAAAATTTTCTTTAAAGGTATTATCAATTAAATTTCCTTCCCTGCAATAAGGAAAGAAACGAAATGTTTTCTTTCAATTCCTATAATAGTCCCCATATCTAAGACCAGACGTGGCTCCTAGCCTGCTGGTACTTTCAACAGACCAGGCGTGGCTCCTAGCTTGTTGGCACTTTCAAAACACCAGACATGGCTCCCTGCCTGCTGGCACTTTCAAAAGACCATACGTGGCTCCTAGCCTGCTAGCACTTTCAAAAGACCAGACATGGCTCCTAGCTTATTGGCACTTTCAAAAGACTAGACGTGACTCCCGCCTGTTGACACTTTCAAAAGACTAGACTTGGTTCCCAGCTTGCGCGCCAAAAGACCCGGACGTGGTGCACAGTTGGCACTTTCAAAATGCAGAGCGTGGCTCCTAGCTGGTGGCACTTTCAAAATACCGAGTGGCTCCTGCTTTGTTAGCACTTTCAAAGACCCGGGGAGTTGGCTCTTAGCTCGCTTGCACATTTCAAAGACCGGAGGTGGTTCTTAGCCTACTGGCACATGCCAGAGCCTAAAAATGGTGCTTTCTTGGCTATTAAATCTGATATATACGACTCACACAGTTTATAACACTGATATCCTTTGAGCAACTATCCTAGTAAAAAACAACTATCCTAGTCTAAACTCATACTGGGAAGTTGTAATGTAAAAGATATCAATTGTGTAAGCAAATTAAGTATCAAATTCCATTGAATTTCCAAATACGCCAATAGCTTCGGTAGTTCCATATAAGTATACCACAGGGGCTATGCGGGGGCCTTTATAGAAATTCGGAAAAATGAAGACAAAGATCAATTACGATCCCTAATGAAGACTCTCCTCTCGGGTTCCTTTGACACTTCCTTTGATTCACCTGGTTGCTGGCCTCCAATGGGTACATTGGGGCCGAGGAAGCAGGTTTCACGGCAGGAATTATGGAGGAAGTGGGTCGGAGGAGTTAGGCATGCCATCTGGAACCTCTAGTTGGTCTCCACAGATGTTGTGTTTGAAAACACAACATTCATAGCCATAAGTAAAGATCAACTCCAGGGCCTTCTGGTAGTCCTCCTCCATGGCTTCTTTATCTTTACCGGCTTGGGACTGAAGAGAAGATACTTCATCTTTTACCGTCCTTATCTCCAGCAGAAGAGAAGTCTGTTAAACCTCCAAGTGGGTAGCCTCAGCCTCAGCCTTACGCTTGGCCTCCTCCGCAATCGCCAAGGCCGCTTGGACCTTAGCCAGGTCATCATCTGCTCAAGCCTTCGCATCATCCACCACGACGATAGCCAACCGGGTAACTTGGGCTTCCTCCTTAGCTTCACCCCTTTCTTTCTCCGCACTTGTGATCCTCTCTATTCCCTCCTTAGCCTCATCCATCTCTTTCTCCGCACTTGTGATCCTCTCTATGCCCTCCTTAGCCTTCCGTTCCTCATGCTTAGACCTAGCCTTGGCCTTGCCTAGGGCATCTTTTAGGCATTGTGCTTGGAAACGGCTGAATAAGCATAAAGCTACAGCTTCTCGGCATCTTCTAGCATAAGGTGAAGCTCCTTATGCTGGCGCACCATGTTCGAATAGCGGTGAAAGCATATAAAAGAGAAGAAGTGTGAGGAGAAAATCTGTTTCAAAGCCCATGCTCGAAGCGTTAAGTTTAACCATACTATCTCGACCATATCATTAGATTCGTGGTTGCATATATACATCCCGTCTTCAACCACACGCTGGTAGGATTTCTTATCCATGTAGCTGGGGAAGAGGATGGAATACTCCTTAGCACGAGCCACCATCAGTATTTGGAGGCTATTGGGGTAGAGTTCACTTATATGTGTGATAGAAGAGTCCCTCTTGCTAAAAAAAAAGGGGTTTCCAACGCGATTCGATAATAAATTGGGCGACATCCCGGACTAGGGCGGCGTGTGGTGAAGGGCGAGCCCTCATTGACTTAACATACGAGATCGACACTAAGCATCATGGCGCTGCCTTCTGGGCGCCGAAGGTTCTTGAGGTGGTCGTCTAGCCGGGAGCGGACTGATGGCAAGGCACGACATCTCCGGTGATGAAGCCTCCGAGGAGCTGTCTGGCGGTACCACTCCCAGGGTTGGTAGGGCATCCCGGGCTCGATGCGGAGAATCCATGGTAATTCTTGCCCGGACTATTTTTGAGAAGCCGCCATTTAAGACAGACCATTTGGGCGCGTCGCCTAGTACTTCAGAGTCGGCGGTAGTGTCACCTTAAGCACTCGTAGCCCGCTTGCGCATTCACATGGCAAATCCCGCAGCAAGACTAGACATATCATCCCTCATCTCGCCACGTATTTCGGTAACAATTGGATCCACCAGTCCATGAAAGCCTTCTAGTCTTGGGTGGGAGCCTTTGCCGCAAGCCTTCTTTAAATCTTATTTCATCTTCTTCACCGGCAGGAAGCGAGCTTTGGATCCTGCACCTTGAGAGTGATTGATCGGGCCGGATACAAAGCTAGCAGGCTCATGCGATGTGGCTTGAAATACTGACGACCTTGTAAAGAGCTACAGGGTTGACTTCAGCAATCAAAGAACAAATGTTCGCCCTGGCACAGCCTCTTTTGCGACGGATGGGGGATGACTTAAGGACTATAAGGGAAAGGGGTTGGTGCCTAACTCAGTTCTTCACGGGCTGAGGAGCTCCATCATTGTGCTCCTCCTCGTGATCTGGTGATTTTGATGCGATCCGCCTTCTTTTGACTAACGGCCCATTTTCGCCTAACACTTGTAAAAGTTCATAAAGAGGGGCATGTCAAAACACAGGCGCTGGGAACCACAAAGCTCACGAAATTTGAGCAAACTTGGGAGCGAGAAGGCGATTCAAATCAAATGGAAGTCCTGGAGAGCCAGGCGTCTTATACCATGGTTCTTTAACCAAAACAACCCCTTCACTTTAGTCTTAGGGAGTGCGGAGCAGATTACAAATTACGGCCCGGGTTGTGGGACATGATAGGGGCCCTCGATCCCAAGCTTGAAGTGTAAAATAAAAAAAAAATCTCTACCGTGAATATCCCGGTAGAGAGAGTTGCTGCGCTACAACCCATCAAAATCAAGATGTGGATGTACAAGTGCGGGGAGGTGCCTAGTGAAGTCTGGCGCTACCAAAAACGGATGGGAGCGAAGTCAATGACAAATGCTATCGGGTGAAATAAACGACATTATTTGCTCCTCCTATGGTCAGGGTAGTCGTGACATATGACACCTCGAGACTGATGATGACAGGAACTTGACTGAAGGATCTCAACTCCTCTGACATTGCGACAACTAGTTACTTCTGGTAGGCATTTCCAAGGGTCCCCCTCTTATGCCCGACATATTGGTGACCTCTTCGTGACCTACCAAGCCATTCCACAGGCAAACAAACAGAAAAAATGGGATCAACTTAAAAACCCTTAAAAAATGAAAAGAGCCTCTTTGGAGGTTTAACAGCCACTAGTAGAAAAACTTGGGAACCAGACTCGGAAGTAACCGTAGAACCTAATGGGATGTCTTTAAACTGGAATACCCCACCTTGACTGTAGCGTCAATTACCGGAACCAGCGATGGAATGATGTTCGTACCCGTAGAAATAAGAAAAAATTTTCTAACCCAAACAAACAAAGACACAAAAAACACAAAGAAGGCGATACCAATGAGTTTTGAAAAAACTCACTGGAAAAGTGAAAGTTGTCGAGGGATCTTCGATGATTCCTATGAAAGAAAGGTTTTCCAGAACACAGGGGAAAGGCAATTGTAGTAGGCAATGAGTTTTGTCAAACCGTAAAAGAAGCACCACTCAGAGCCTAACCCCTATATATAGAGGCAAAACCTTAATGGGCGCATTAAATGTGCCGTCCCGAGGGATAACATACGGCAGTAGACATATAGAAACGTCTTCCTAATTACTTTGTATCGAAAACGCACTTCACGCCACGGCGCATTAAAGGTGTAGCATCAATTCTCCCAATCCTTTCAACTTTCAGCACCCAAGGTAAAAAAGCATGGTATTTTTCCCCGACTGAAAAACCATGAAATTCCAACTAGGGAAAAATGGGGCATTGTGAACGCCATAATCTTTAGACTCACTACTCAATGGGCCTTAATGGGCCCAGGGCCCGCCTAGTCCTCGTTGTGAAATGGCCCAAGCCTACTTACCGTATTAGAACTAGGGGGTACTACCTAAATGGGGGAATCTAAGCCAGTATCTTCCATAAAGCTGGCTCCCGAGGCGGCGATGCAGGATTTAAAGTCCCAGTAGGCCATCCTATCGCATATGAGACCGTTATAGATAAATACATGAAGACGAAAAATACGTAAAAAAATATATTTATCAGTGGATTTTCCAGTTTCTTAATCCCTTATTTCTCATAAGATTAATCATTGATATGGAAGAAGAGATTTTATCCCTAAAGTTAAGAGGAGATTGAACCATGCCCTATAAATTGGGAAGATCTCCCACGTGGTAAGGCACTTTTTCCAATAGTGAGAACTCTATACTTCTTCTTCTCCATCTTTTGCTGACTTAATCATCAGAGAGGTAGCCGGCACACTGCAGTCGGATTACCTTTTTTGCAGGTTCACGTTGCGTTGTTGATGCTCAGAGGTTTCGATGATCAAGGTAACAACAATCTCCATCATTTCTTGCATTACACTCCTTAACAAGTTCATTGTCAAGGAGGTGGGTGCCTTGGAGGGTAAAGTTGTTCATTTGACTAAGGCCGAGGAATGCAATTTAACCCCACTTATTTTTTTTTATTTTACAAACTAATTTGTTTTTACAAAAACAAACAATTATTAATTAGGGTGATTTAATTAGAATTATTAAAAAAAAAAAAAGGTGATTTGATTTAAAGACCTTTTGAAAACCTAATTTTGAAAATTTGATCCTTCATCAATTTTTACCTAATTTTGAAAAAAATGTCTTTCTTGTTTTCTTCCAAAAATAAATCACTCTTTTAAGAGATAATGCAAATACATGAAATGAAAAATGACATTTTCGTCCAAAATGGATTATTTTTTAAGAAAAAACATGGAAGTGTTAGATTATCAAACTTAAGTTATTTGATGTATCTTAACCAAATATTTATATTAATTAGGAACAATTGGTCTAGTTTTACTATTGCTTCTTACTCAATGGTCACTAGTTCCAATATCCTTAAAACAGCGAAAATTACGGGGCCCGATTGGCTGAAACGCACGATGGCAAAAAAAAAAATCTCGTCTCATGAATGATTATCAATGTCAAGCCACACGCTCTTTTAAGGGCATGACTATCATTTCACAGCTCAAGCCCAAAGGCTCAAAGTGTGAAATGACACAAACCTTCATTTTATTGTAACTGTATTGAGTTCAATTACCAAACACTTGTTTAGAGTAATGCGCAACTGTGAAACCCCGAGAAAATCTAATTTCCTGAAAAATGGCAAAATGATAATTTTAGTCAAAATCAGAAATTTTTCTAGATCTCAGATGACGAAACGGACTTCACCTTGGAATCGTCTCGCGAAATCTAGCTACCACGTCAATTTAAATTCGATTCAGGGACGATCGAATTTGAGCGTTTCGAGGAGCATCGGGCGTAGTCTTAGGACCTTGGCACACTTTGGTGGCTCACGGTGTGCCACGTGTCAGTGCGAGAATAGTCAACTTGGGCTCAAGTGTGGGGGCCCATGGGTGACGGGTTACATCTCTGGTGGATAGAAATCCAGTAGGTGGTTGGTGGATAAGGGAATCATCTCAACCAATTAGAACTTGACATGTGGCAAGTGAGGGGATAAAAGGAGAGCTTTCTTCTCCATTTTTCGTTGGATCGCGGTGGAAAAGGAGAAGGGGAGAGCAGATTTTTTCAAAAATGGAGGGTTTTTAGAGAGAGAAAGTGCAACTTCTCTCTAGATTTCCCGGTGTTCGGACCATCGGATATTGTCCGGACCAGAAGCAAGAGGGTGTTTGCAGCGGCCGAGGTTGCAGCATGGGCACGGTTTGTGGAGTTTTGACAACTCCAAGAGGTAGGGGTCTTCTCCTACTTGGTTATTTTCGGTTTTAAGAGCTTTGTGAATGATTTGGAGTGTTTGAGGTCGTGAATGGCCGTTTAGTCGGTCCCAAAACTTGGGACCGAATTGTTGGAAAATGTGGAACCCGTTTTGGACAGTTTAGGGATTGTTTTGGTGGTTTGTGTAATAATTTATGTAATAAATTATGGTTTGGATGTTGTTAGGCCGGAAATGGCCATGGATTTTGGTTCCACAAAGTGGAGGCCGTGTAATGATGAGTGGGGTACGCCCCGCGAGACTGGCCACTTTGCTCATTCAGGAATGTTAAGCAGTCCGGTTTGTAGTTGGACGAAAATGGTCCATGTGTGTTGTAATCAAAATATTACTTGAATTGGATGATTTGAATTGTGCGGAAAAAAAAAGAAATTGTTAATACATATAATTAAATGTGTTAACATGATGTTGAATTATATAAAAATATAATTGTGTGTAAGCCATTGGAAATAAATTGTGATTAGCTCAAGTGAGCAAATTTTGATGTTATTGATCAGAATTGAATAACATGATGTTGTGAGTTAATTTATGTTAGTATATGCATGATTTATATATTAACATGAATTGTTTGGAAATGGCATAATGCATTTCATATGCACCGGGGCAACCTAGAAAATTAGGTGTGAGTGCATGGCATGAAAGAAAAGAAAAATGGAAAATGGTTGTGAAAGGAATTTCAAGGGAAGATTTTTCTAAGAATTGCCTTGGAGAGTGGTCCAACAGTCCATCTCGGAGGTTGACCCATGACTATTTCGGAAAAATGATCCGGCCGGTGCGGAGGGTAGTCGATATATTTGCAGGCTTCGGTATGATGTTTTCATGAACAAAAATCTTTTGTTTTGAAAACGATATTTTTCTCACATTTGGTTTAGGCATGCGTGAGGGAGTCAGTGAGGACTCGAGAAGTGGGAAAAGGTGAGTCACATTCTCATCCATATCATGTAGACATTCAAGTAGGATCATGTATTTGCTTGAATGCGTTTATGTTGAATCATTGCATGTGCACTTAGGTGGGGAGTAACCCATGTAAGAGATTATCACTACTGGGCATTGCTCACCCTGTCGAGGGATCATTATTTCAGGTACAGGGAGTGTTCGGGAAGATGACACTCATTAGAGGCCTCTTTGAGAAAAAAGCCGACATGTGGCTTTGGTATTTATTTTGTAAAACATGTATTAAAATTCTAAGATTTAATATATGTTGTATTAAAAGTGATGTAATCAACTCTTGAACTATGGTAACATAGTTGGCTAGATTTTTAGTGAGTATGGATGTATGGGCCAATGTGGCCATTTTACTCATGATATAAGGACAGTATTCGCGGGTTGACGATTAGTCCAGCGGACACCGGAATTTGGGCCGTCTCAGCAACTTTCTAAATTCAGAAATTCATGGTGACAAAATTTTATTTCTAAGTTTCTAAATATCGAATACAATCTCAAATAGAGCTATTCAAGATCTCCTAAATTCCAATTTCGAACTAATAAAAATGAAATGTCATTATGCAAATGACTTTCTCAAATAACCTCAAAAATCGAACAATCCACATAAATATGAACTTATTAGGTCAACAAAGTCTAACGTAAAACTTTTAATCAAATCCTAATGATGATATGATTCCCATCCTAATCAATCTCTCATTGTTGAATTAAATGTACCTGAAAATATGTCAATGAATGGAAGTGAGTTTAAAGTTAAATAAGAAATACTAATACAGTTTCATGGATTAAAATGTTTCCAAACATATAACAAATATGAGATATTTTTCTTTTCACAAAACCTTTGTATTCAAATGTGGTAGAACATTCAAAATCTTCCACCAAAACATTCTCAAATCCATTTCATATCAAATATGATCCAAATTGTAAGACCCGAGAAAATTCCAATTTTCGGAAAAATGGCAAAACGGTAATTTTGGTCAAAATCTAGAATTTTTCTAGATATCGGATGACAAAACGGACTTCACCGTTGGAATCCTCTCGCGAAATCTAGCTACCACGTCGAATTTAGTCGAATTTCGAGACAGTTAGAATTTCACGTTTTTCGAGGCACCAGGTGTCGGGTGCAGTAAAATAGGTTTGAGAGACATGTGATGTGACAAAAGTCACCTACTACATATACTCATGTGACACATGTTGCATGACTAGAGAGATGATGGAAATGAATGGCCGAGATTGTGCCAAATGTCAAAATCAAGACAAAAGGGGACATAAGTGGAATTATTTGAATTGTTAATTGAATAAGACAAACTTGAATAGTTGTCTTCTCCAAAATTAAAAGAGCAAAATGGGTAGTGGCTGGAACGAAAAGGTGCAGTGGGCGTGAGATTTGAGTTTTAGAGAAAGAAGGTGTGCATTCTTTCTAGATTTCCGACCATTCGGACTGTCGATTTTCGATAGAGCAAGAAGCAAAGTTGCTCTACGTGGCGAAGGCTACGCGTGGGCACCGATTTGGTGGAGTTCCGACAACTCCAAGAGATAGGGATCTTTTCCTACTTGTGATATTCTTTGGCTAAGAGTCATGTTTATGGTTAGGGATATTCTGAGGCTTAATTTAGCGTAAGTCGGTCCTCGAAAATCTTTAAACCAAATGGAGAAAATCCCAAAATTGAGAGGCCGTGAACAGTAAACCGAGGGTTTCATTGTTCACATGAATAGTAAAGTGATTTTCTTGGTGTGAAAATGTGTTTTGTAAGTGATTCAAAATGAATTGCTTGTGTTTGCTAATTAGCCCATGTGAGCTAATTTTAGTGTTATTGATGTGAAAATTGAATAACATGATTGTTGTGAGTAATTATGTTAATATATGCATGTGAATTGTATTAGCATAAATTATTTGGAATTGGCATAATGCATTCCATATGCACTGGGGTAGCCTAGAATATTAGGTGTGAGTGCATGACATGAAATGAAACAAAAACGAAAATGTTTGTGGAAGGAGTTTCGACGGAAGATTTTCCGAAGAATTGCCTTGGAAGTTGTCAGCCGGTTCATCTCGGAGGCGGGCCATGACATTTTGGAGAAATATCCAGCAATAGCCTCGAAGATAGTCTAATTTATTCACAGAAATTCGGTAGTGAGTTTCGAGAACAAAAGCTTTTTGTTTTGAAAGCCCGGATATTTCTACGCATTCAGACTTGGCATATGTGAGGGAGTCGGTCAGGACTCGGGACATGGGATTGGTCATGTAGACATTCGAGTAGGTTCATGTAATTGCTTGAATGTGATTGTTTTCCATGGCATGCGCACTTAGGTGGTGAGTAACCCATGTAGGAAAATTATCTCTACTGGGCTTTGCTCTGTCGAGTCTGAATTTAGTGCGAGTGTGCACGAGATGGCCTTTCGCTAGGCGCGTTTTAGAAGAAAGCCGGTGTGGTTTGGTATTGATTTTGTATAACATGTATTAAATTGTAAATTTTATCATATGTTAATTAAAATAATAACCAGCTCTTAAACCATGTAATATATTTTGTTGGGACTATATTTTGTAGTATTGATGCGGGGGCCCAGTGGCCATTATTTTCGCATGTGGACTGTATTGTTCAACATGAAGCTTGTTGTGACAGGTTTGTACCTTAGGTAAACTCCGTACAAGGGAAGCTCTGCCCGATTTTTAAATGAGTGGTGTCGGGGTTACCCGACGTCCACTAGTATTATGGAGTGGCGGGTTGTCGAGCGGACACCCGGTTTTGGGCGTCACGGCTTGAGTATCGAGCCTAGGTTTATAAATACCTAGAGCTTAGACTGTCAATAAGTTAGGTATATGCGATTACTGGGACTTGATGGGAGCAGTTGAGTCAAAGCATTCCTTGGTACTCTGATGATTGTTTGTGATGTGTGATTGTGTGTTATGAATTGTGTGGATTTGTGTGTTTGGTGAATAGCACGTAGGAAAAAATGTTGAACACTAGGAGTTTAAAGTGTGAGAACAAGTTGTTTGAGGAATTTTGGCATATGATTAAGGAATTAAATGAAAAAAAAGGATGTGAAGAAATTTTTTTTTAACTTTACGGGACACTACAGTGTAAAGAACGGAAAAAATATTTAAAATAAATATTTTGTTTCTCTTTGGAAAATGAAAAAAAATATATAATAAAATTTTTAAAAAATACAAAATAAAATAAAGTAAATTTTATAAATAAAAATTTTTGTACTATATGATTTAATATATAAATTATGGCCTTGCATTACCATGAATGCATGGACATTTATTATATCGTATTTTAATATATGAATAAGTAATCTCGGAACAATGTTTCATATGAATCTTAGTTGAATAACTTGCCATTTGATGTGTAGATGGCTAGTAGAGGAGACTTGAGGGCGTAAGTCGTCCACGGGTCATGATCGGGCACCCACCCGGTATTTGACTGCGGGCTTTTCATTTGAGAGTTTGTGGTATTCTTGAATTCTTTATATTACCTGAACTAATGTCTGTGACAGCGAAGGAGTCAGAGTAACCTCCCGGAGGTTTAGGAACATCATCCTCCGACGACCGCAGGGGGGGAGGAAGTCCGGAGTGAGTGGTAGACCATTGGATTCATGTAGGTTAGGGTGTTAGAGCTCTCAAAGATTACCTCTGGGCGAGATAGACTAATTGCGTTCGACTAGGGTGAGGCCCAGTATGGTGGGCCCCGGGCAAGACTTCTCTAGAGATCTAGAGGCAATGACATCTTGTGAGTTCAGGAGCTGTTCATGGGTAAGTATTTTCCGGATACTGCTCGTCACGTGAAGGCTGGGTTCTGAAGTGACGAGGACGATATTTATGTCGTCATGGCTAGATTCACCCGAGGCTGGCGATTTTAATACGATGACTACGTGACCACGGACATGGCCAGTCGAGAGATTCGAGAATGGGCTGAAGTTGTCAAGTTCGGGGAAGAGTGTGGACTTAGCTACGGGACATAGACTCTATGGTTGGGACATTACGACCATGAGAGTTAGATGAAGTTGGGATATCAGGCCTTGTGAATGAGTTCTCCTAGGAGTTAGGGGCGGGGATAAGGGGATGATATGTCGAGTGAGATTTGCTTGAGTTAAAGATCTTGGGGACTCTACTCACAGTGGACTGGAGGATCATGGACATGTCAGTGTTCGACGTCATCCGCGGATGGATTGGGTGACGACATGGGGTCGTGTCGATTGTGAGTGTAGGAGGGTTGCGCTTTCACATGCGGCGGAGGTGGTACTCGTGTTGTATTTCAGGGGGACAAGCATGGTATTTTGCCCCAGACTGTGTACGAGTCCAGGTGTCATAGACAGTTGGCGAGTTGGCTAGTGAGCCTTACCCTAGAGGACAAGGTGAGACCGGACTTGGAATGCGCCCTCAGTAGTTTGCGAGTATGAGGATGTTTTTCGGATAAACTCTGGGATTGCCTCGCGGATTGTAGACTTGATTATCGAGTTACACCCTTGTACTTAGCCCATCTCCAGCGACTCACTTAGGATGGCACCGAGTTGGTTACGGGAACTCAAAGTCCGGCCTCACAGCAAGAGCCTCTTGGACAGAGTTTGATAGACCCGAAGCGCACTTCACCGTAGGCGCTCGGTTTTATTTGCGAAGAACAAGGACAAGACCGCCCGGCCGTGTTAATTATGAGACAGGTTGAATAGGATTCACGATCAAGAATGGTACCTATTCACAGAAGTTGACGATTTGTTTGATCGATTGAGAGGAGTGCGAGTCTACTCCAAGATAGACCTTCGCATAGGTTACCATAAGCTGAGGGTTAGGGAGACAGATATCCACTAAGGCGATTCGGGACATTATAGAGCACCGGTTACGGTGATGCCCGCTAGATTGGCCAGATGCGCCCGACATTCATGGACCTCATGCATAGGGTATTCAACCCTATCTAGATCGGTTGTCGCCGTCTTCGTGGGTTGTTTACATTTTGATCTACTCCTAGTCGGTAGGTATGAGTATCACTTGGTCGTTCTGATTCTTTGAGAGATCTGGCTTTGTCGCCAGGTCCGGTAAGTGCGAGTTTTGGCTTCTAAGTGAGGTTCTGGAATGCGCTTAGTGTCGGCATCGGGCGTCGGTGGACCAGAGAGGTCGGGGAACATGATGAGTTGGGAGAGGCCGAAGTGGAGTCTTGAGATCATAGTTTGCGGGATTGGCTGGGTATTCGGGAGATTCGTGAGGATTTCTCCGATTAGCAGCACCTATATGTGAGATTGACCGGGGAAGAAGGTCAAAATTTGGGTTGGAATGAGCCCGATGCGAGGAGGCATTCTAGGAGTTGAAGAGGAGACTCGCCGGCTCCTATCTTGATAGTCCGGACCAGGGACGAGGGGGTACCACAGTGTATTGTGATGCCTTGAGGGCCGGACTGAGATGTGTTTGATGCGATCCGGGAGGGTAATAACCATGGTTCCCGTCGGTTGAAAATCATGACCAGAATTACCACGACATGGAGTTGGCGGCCGTAGTCTTCGCCTTGAAGATTTGACGCCACTACTTATATGGCGAGGAGTTCGAGGTGTACTCAGACCATAAAAGTCAGAAGTATATTTTCATGCAGCGGGACCTTAATATGAGGCAACGCAAATGGATAGAGTTCCTAGAGGATTATGACTTCACTTTGCATTACCATCCTGGTAAGGCAAATGTGGTGGCTGATGCACTCAGTCGGAAGTCACGGGGAGCATTGGCTAGTATAGCTTCCGGGAGTGGCGGATGCTCGAGGCTGTGGGACAGTTTGAAATTCTGATGCGTGGCTGGAACTCAGAATCACGTTAAGGGGAGTTTAGTAGCTACACCGTCTTTGTTGAGCAAAGTGATTGAGTCACAAGGGCAGGACGCGGAGATAGTGTCTATAAGGGACCGGGTACAGTTAGGTATGGGTGACGAGGGTTGGACCATCCACGCAGATGGTAGTCTTCGGTATAGAGGACGGGTAGTGGTTCCCTAGTTGACCGATTTGAGAGAGGAGATTCTCGGGGGGTTTCCGCGCTCTCGGTTCTTTGCATTGCATCCGGGTGGCAGAAGATGTACGGGATCTTCGTCGCTAGTACTCTTTGGAGTAGGATGAAGGGTATATGAGGACTTTGTTCGACAATGTCACGTGTCGACAGGATTAAGGGCGAGCACTAGAGGCGATGGGGCTACTTCAGCCATTGGAGGTGGGTGAGTGGAAGTGGGAGCATGTCACGATGGATTTTGTGACCCACTTACGGACCTTATGGAGAGACATGATGCGGTATGGGTGATAGTGGACCGGCTCACGAAGTTGCTTCATTTCTAGCCGTGCGGGTGACCTTCACCTTGGAGAGATTCTGCCGGTTGTATATTCAAGATATAGTCGTTCATGGAGTACCGGTATCCATAGTGTCGGATAGGGACAAGGTTTGTGCACTTTTGGAAGAGTTTCCAAAGGCTATGGGCTATGGTGACCATGAGTACAACTTTCCACCTGGGAATAGTGGTCGGTCGAGAGAGGACTATGGGTATTTATTAGAGGACATCTTTGCGAGCATGCGTCTGGATGTAAGAATTAGGCCAGGAAGAGCATTTTCCCTTGAGTGGGTTCGCTCTGACAAACGATTATCGGGTGAGTATACAAATGGCACCATATGACCTTATGGAGGCCATGTAGATCAGATATGTTGGATCGAGGGTGGGAGAGCTCCATCCTTGGTCACGATACGATAAGAAGTTACCTCAGGAAGGTGAGCGATCACGACGAAGTCTTCTCACGGCTCGGAGGCGGCGGAGAGCTATGCGATGTACGGCGTCAGCCACTTAGATTTCGAGGTTGGAGATCATGTCTTCTTGAAGGTGATGGCTAAGGAGTGGTCGGGTTCGACAGCGAGGGAAGCTATCTTGAGTTTACTGGGCCCTTCGAGGATACTTTCGAGAGGGGTAGAAGGCATTGTAGTGTCTTAGGTTGGCTTTATCGCCCGACATATCGGTGTCACGGGTATTTCACGTCTCCGTAACGGGAGGGTATACTCAGATCCGGCTCATGTAGTGGATTGGGAGGAGGTGAGGATGACACGGATAAGACCTTCAGGAGGGGCGAGTGTGCATTGTGGATAAGCGGGATCGGGTTTTTGCGACCTGAGGCCCAGTGAGGGCTGAGTAGTGAAGGGTGCTATGGCGACGCGTAGGTGGAGGAGGTCAGCGTGGGAGCGCGAGGACACGATGCGAGCCACCTATCCTTTCTTGTTTAGGGATGAAGGTACGTGGTTTAGTCGTTTAATACTTAAATGACGAGTTTACATGCATGGTATAGTGCACGTTGCATATGCTTGTGTTGTGTTGAGATTGTCGAGAATTTCGGGACGAAATTCCTTTTAAGGAAAGGAGAATGTAAGACCCAAGAAAATTCCAATTTTCGGAAAAAGGGTAAAACGGTAGTTAATTGAATTTTTGGAATACCAGATGATGAAACGGACTTCACCGTTGGAATCGTCTCGCCAATCCAGCACCCATTCGAATTTCGAGACCAGTCAAATTCCACTTTTTTAGGAGCAGGAGGCGGAGTGCCATAAAACGGGTTTGAGAGACATGTGATGTGGCCAAAGTCGCTACTCACGTGTACTCATGTGACACATGTTGCGTGACTAGAGATGATGGAAATGAATGGCGAGATTGTGCAAGTGTCAAAATCAAGGCAAAGGAGACGTAAGTGGAATTATTTGAATTGTAATTGAATAAGACAAACTTGAATAGTTATGTAGCGAAATTAAAAGAAGCGAAAATGGGCAGTGGATGGAACGAAAAGGTGCAGTGGGCGTGAGATTTGAGTTTTAGAGAGAGAATGTGTGCCTTCTCTCTAGATTTCCGACCATTCGGACCGTCGGTTCTCGATGAAGCAAGAAGCAAAGTTGCTCTACGCGGCGAGGGCTACGCGTGGGCACCGATTTGGTGGAGTTCCGACAACTCCAGGAGGTAGGGATCTTTTCTTACTTATGTGATATTCTTTGGCTAAGAGCCATGTTTATGGTTAGGGATATTCTGAGGCTTGATTTAACCGTAAATTTGGTCTCAAAATCTTTGAACCGAATGGAGAAAATCCCAAAATTGAGTGGCCGTGAATAGTAACTCGAGGGTTTCATTGTTCATGTGAATAGTGATGTGATTTTCTTGGTGTGAAAATGTGTTTTGTAAGTGATTCAAAATGAATTGCTTGTGTTTACTAATTAGCCCATGTGAGCTAATTTTGGTGTTATTGATGTGAATTTAATAACATGATTGTTGTGAGTAAATTATGTTAATATATGCATGTGAATTGTATTAACATAAATTATTTGGAATTGACATAATGCATTCCATATGCCTTTGGGTGACCTAGAATAGGTGTGAGTGCATGACATGAAATGAAACAAAGCGAAAATGTTTGTGAAATGAATTTCGACGAGGAAGGATTTCCGAAGAATTGCCTTGGAGAGTTGTCAAGCGAGTTCATCTGGAGGCGGACCATAGTATTTCGGAGAAATATCCGACCCAATTAGCCTCGGAGGGTAGTCGATTTATTTACCGAGAGATTGGTAGTGAGTTTTCGAGAACAAAAAGCTTTTGTTTTGAAAATTGGATATTTTACTCGCATTCAGCTTAGGCATATGTGAGGAGTGGTGGCTTCGGGGCGTAGTATTAGTCGTAGACATTAGTGAGTTCATGTAATTACTTGAATGTGATTGTTTGCCATGGCATGCACACTTAGGTGGGGAGTAACCCATGTAGGAAATTATCTTTATTGGGCTTTGCTCTGCGCTCTGTCGAGGATCTCATTTCGAATACGGGAGTGTGCATGAGGACGGCGCTCGTAGGGCGCGTTTTAGAAGAAACTTTGATTGTGGTTTGGTATTGATTTTTGTATAACATGTATTAGAATTGTAAATTTTAATATATGTTAAATTAAGAGTAATGTAAAAACTCTTAAACCATGTAGTATATTTGGTTGGGATATATTGTGTGAGTATTGATGCAGGGGCCCAAGTGACCATTATTTTACTCGCATGTGGACCCTGTGTGGTCATTGTAAACTTGTTGAGATAGGTTTTGTACCTTGGGTGAGCTCCGGAGTACAAAGGGACTACTTGCGTTTTAAATGGTGGTGTCGGGTTGCAGACGATCCGATGGCTCATCCCGCCAGGTTGTGGGTTGTGTAGGACCTTATGTAGTTTTGGGGCGTCACACAAACAATTTCATATCAAATTCAAATAGAACATTTTCATATCAATCTGAAATCAAATACATTTTCCTCACGGTCATGGAAATATTAAATGGTGTCCAATGCAGGGACTTTTCAAATAGTGCCTAGCCATGTGAGACTTTTTCAAATGGGTGGCAAGTCATAAGTGTTTCTTTTAAGGTGGGCGAGTAAAACCTTGCTAGTACTAGTAACCTCTAACAAAAACCCCTAGAAGCTGGGGTTTAAATCAATTACATTCGCCACCAAAGAATGTAAAGGTCAACTATTATTCTCATTGACAAAGAGATTCGAATAGTGTCAACTGTATTTATGACTTGTAGAACTAATCAAAATAAAAATTTTCATTAAAATTCAAATCCTGAAACATCATATCTCACATTTTCATTTAATAAACAAAACAAATCTCTAAGTACTATCATAAAAACCCTTTATTTGATCCATGGACAATCAAATAAATAAAAGCAAAAATTTTCATAAACCAAGATGATATATAATTCGATTCGAACTTTTTTTTCTCATCATCAAATGATGTAAAAACAAATACTACTCTTTTAGAAAATGCGCATTAATATTCATTACCTCAAATCCTTGAAATAGCTAATCAGCAAAATGTCGAAGGAATATTTCACCCCTAACATAATAGGGAGAAGCTATCATCATTCATTATTCACCTAAAATTATAGTTTGAGAATCCTAACAATGTCATAATGTCAATATTATTAATCCTAATAATATTTTAAACGTCCTAAATATTTATAATTTAATTATCGAGTTTCAAAACTTTTATAAAAGTCGAATTCCTTTCGAATATGATTTCAAATATTAATTTATTTTATATTTTTAATTAGTTCACCTACTCTACTAAATATAATTATTATAATATATTTTATATCATATTATCCTTCAATATTTATTTTGATCACAATATTATCTAAATAAATTCTCAAATCATGGAAAATATCTACTTTCCAAAAATATATCCTCAATTATTTATCAAATATATATATATTTATAAAACTTTAGTTTCTAAACTTGTCATGTTGTTTTATTATTATCACGACAAGAATTTATCATCAAATCTTTACCTCTTTTGTTTTTTTTTCTAAAATAATTGAAATATCAAGAAATTCTTTTTTTTTTCAATATCAATCATTACCTAGACTTTAAGTTTTCTAGGCCTATTTTATGAAAGACTTTTAAATCTATGCCCTTTTTGACTTTTTACTAAATGTCCATTTTTGTCTTTTAAATTCCTCCAACCAAAAATCATGATAAGATTCACCTTTGACTTTTTAACTTACTTGTCACATACCTATATTTCATTCCTTCAATTCTCACTTTTTTTGTATTGATTCACAATCTCAAAGTATATAGTCCCCTACTACTTTTTTTTTTCACAAACTCAGAAATGGTGGTCACTCTGTTTATTTCTTTATTTATTTTTTTCATTCTCATTCTCAAAACAATTGATCTGACACCACCATTAGTATTTTATTTTATTTTTAAAATAAGATAGTGAAATCTAAATCCGATTTCTTTAGGATTGATCTAAAATTAAAGAATCTATACCAAGAAATCTAGGAAAATAAATAAGGAAAAGATCTTACATTTTGAATTACTTTTTCAATCTTAGATCTGACATCCTAAGTTTTTTAGAGATTCTACGAAAAAAAGAAAACCACTGCTCAGGAAGAATGAAAATAATATATATTTTTTCGATTCACTATAGTAAGATCTAGGGAAAATCTTACCTCTTAAAAGTTTTTCTTCAAACCCTAGCTTATGCAGTTATATGATTAGGAGAGACTATGTAGAGAGAAATGGAGGATCCAACAAATAATAAAATATTTTATCTTTTTTCTATTTATACCTAAGGTTTCATAGGAGAATTACCCTTATGCCATTCTTTTAATTTTTAAAAGAATTATTTTTTTCTACCCCTTTAAAATTACAGGGTGCTACATCATCTCCCCTTAACAAAAGTTTAGTCCTCTAAACTTGATCTAAGTAGGTATTTAACTAGTTTTTGAATATCATTTTCTTATCAAATTTTCTAACTCACAAATATCTCTCAAATATTATGGTTGTCTCACTAGAGCTTTACTAACTTGACAATAGCAAGAGATATTATTTTCTTCTTTCTATCACATCTCTAATTTGAACAAATACTTTTGATAAGTTTAGTCTCCAAAAATTGATAAGAATAGGCTCCTATTTTATAGCATAAGAGAGATCAAGAACTTATTTACTCAAGGTCAAAAAATAAAAGTCATTATGAACTTAGATGGACTTCCAACTAAGATCACTTAATACACCAAGACATATACTTTTATAATATTTCGAATGGTCTTATAAACCAAAAATTTAGTTTTTTTTCTCTCCAAATCTCATTATAACTCAATAAGCAAACTTTAAGATAATATAATCACTAAATTCAAATACCAAACATTGCTTGAGATTGTCAACATAACTCTTATGTGTACCTTGATTTTCTTCCAAATTTTCTTCAATCAGGGTTATCCTTTCATTAGTCAATTGCACAAGTTCACATGTTAATTTATGTGTACCTTGTTTTTATTCCAAATTCTCTTTAATCAAGGTTATCCTTGCAATGGTCAATTGCACAAGGTCACATGTTAATTTTTTCTCTCCAATATGATTATAACACATAGGGGATCATAAACTTCTTCCATAAACCTCCTTGAAAGTATCATCTCATTACTAGCTTAACACTATTTTACAAGAAAATTTAACTAAAGGTAAGGACTCATTCTGATTACATTTCAAGGCCAAAACAATATCTCTCAACAAATATTTCCAACTTGCGATTACTTTTCCTAATTAGTCATTAGCCTAAGTATAAAGCTACTATCAAAACTCAACTTAGTACTTTTATTTTTTTTAAGACGAAGTCAAAATCTAGAAGTAAAATAAGAATTCTTATTATATACCATAAAATCGAACATCTCATACATTCTCAAAATTTCCTTAATATGAGAAGCTAGTTTGATAAAAAATTATTAGACTTTATACATAAACAAACCATCATCATGAGACATTTTCATCAACTAAGGTCTTGGTAACCCTATCACAAAATCTATAGTAATAAGTTTCCACACTCATAAGGAATACAAAGTAGTTGCAAAACTAGTCTATTGACTATTTGATGTAAACTTCCATATACAAACACATTAAACCCAAAGCCACAGATCATGTAATATCCTACTTTATATTGACCTCCAAAATTCTGCTTCAAATCTTTATACTATTCACTCTTTTAGGATGGATCATAAGCCTAAAGCAATAAACTTCCTTCAAAATTCGTCTCTTTACTCTTTAGGTCTCCATGTAAAATAAAACATCAAGTCCAGTCCAAATCAAGATCTCATTATCTAATTAAACAAGTTGATCTTATAATCTTTCTAACATATTCAATGAGTTTAACTAATTGCAAATCATTCTTTATAAGATCTTAATTCTCCCAACAAGTTTGGTTGCATTGTGATACTCAACATAAGAACTCAAAAATCCAAAGGTATGACATAGACTTGAAAACAACTCAAATCATATAATAATCATTTGTAACTACTCTAATAAATTCCAATGAATCAATTAATTTCCTATTTAAGGCATCAACCACAAGATTCTTATTGTTTTTTTAGTACTGGATAATATCGTCATAATCCTTAAGTAATTGTATCAATATCCTCTAGTTCATGTTTAAAATCTTTTTAAGAAGACAAAAACTTCAAACTTTCATAATCTATTAACATCTCATAAATTTCATCATAAGGCTCCAAATCTTATGTGCAAAAATCTCTTTACTTAACTTCAAATCATAATGAGGTAGTTTCCATCTTAAGATTTCAAAAGTCTAAGCATAGATCACGATTTTTCCATGTTGCATAAGAACACAACCTAAATTCTAATGGAATACTTTATTGTGGAAAACAAATCCTTTTAAACCTAATGAAATAATCAAAGTACTAGTACTAATTTGCTTTTCCACTCTAGGAAGCTATGTTCATAGTCATTAAACTAGTCAAACTTAACTCCTTATGTTACCCTAAAAGATAGGATGATCTTAGAGATTCCTCAATAAATTATTTAGTAATTAGTAAATTCCAAGGAATTTCAAACTTCAATAACAATATTAGATTATTTATGGCCAAAAGTTTGAATAATCTTTCTAAACAAAGAATCACTTTGCAAAGCTAGACTTATACACAATAATTTATCTATATGGTTTTACTTCAAACTAAACTTAGGTTAACTAAGAATATGGAAAGTCATCATTTTGCCAAAACAATCAACAAATATATAGCAAGAAGCTAATTAATTCATCCTCAAAATCACCTAAAATCCTAAAGGTCGAGGAGTATCAAGTCAACTCACATATTTTATTACTAACCATCATATGACAACTTCAAACCACCATATTGTCCATAATGACACACTCCACATAAGTGACAAAATCAAACCATAATTCATATTATTTAGAAGTATATCCAGTAAACCAACCAAACCATACGAAGCGAGAAGAAACTGATAGACTTTGACTAGTCACCAAGAACCAATTAGCTAATGCAACTTAGACTTTATGCAAGAGTGCTAAGAATACACAAGCAAGATAAACTATCAACTAAGAAGCGTCACTCAACTATCGTAGAGCAGAAAGCTTAAATAAGTTTCCATCGAGATCATAAACCTGTAAGCTTTGATACCACTTTGTCACATCTCTAAACTCACCTTAAGGGCATGATTGTCATTTCACAGCTCATCCCAAAGGCTCGAAGTGTGAAACGACACAAACCTTCATTTTCTTGTAATTAGATTGAGTCCAATTACCAAACATCTGTTTAGAGTAATGTGCAACTTTCTAAATTCATCAATTCTCCAAATTCAGAAAATCATGCTAACAAAAATTAATTTCTTCAACCTTAGATTTGACATCCTGGGTTTTTCGGGATTCTAAGAACAAGAAAACCACTCCTCAGGGAAAAATGAAATAATTTTTTTTTTTTCGATTCACTATAGTAAGATCTAAGGAAAATCTTACCTCTTAAAATTTTTTCTTCAAACCCTAGCTTATGGAGTTCTACGATTATGAGAGACTACATAGAGAGAAACGGAGGATCTAATGAATAATAAAATATTTTTATTATTATTTTTCTATTTATACTTAGGGTTTCATAGGAGAATTACCCTTATGACCTTCTTTTAATTTTTAAAATAATAATAATTTTTTCTATCCCTTTAAAAATTACGGGGTGCTACAATCAAGGTCCCGACAGAACCCATGTTGTTTGATGGTAGGGTTCGAAGCTGCTGAAGGCATCACTGCAGTCCAAGGCTGTGTTACATAGCGTCTTCCTTGAGAACATAAGGGCATAATCTAGCATTCTATATATTGGATCGAAAATACTATTAGGAATTTGAGAGATTAATTGTGGGGGACTTATGAGGGATTTTGTTTCACACCACCATATTTTGGCAAAGTTGATTGAACATGATATGCATGGTTGTTATCTTATGATTATATCTTTTTTGCTGGTTAAAGTTTTTATTTTATTTTACTTTAACGTCTACTTGGAAGGATATGCGAATAAAAAGGATCCAATTACTTCAGGTTTTTGTTATGGTTTAATTTTCTGACCATATTAATACTTTTTGGTTTTTAATTATTTCATTTGTCTAGGCCTTATGAGTACCATGGACTTTAAACCTAGACCCACTATTCAATGGGCAAGGCCTCTTAGCCGCATCGTAGAGCGGTCTAAGCCCATTATTGTATTGAAGCAAAGCGGGAACTAACCAAAACAAGAGACTTGAAACCCGTATGAGTAAACCATGGTGTCTGTGAAAGGCTTATAGCGGCGGCCGTCTAAGGTTTAAGGAGTCCTCGAGACGGCCATCCTATTGCATATGGGAGGTTTCTTATGGATAAATATATAAAAGCGGAGAATACGCTAAAGAGATATTTATTCGTTGATTCCCAGTTTTTATCCCTTACTTCTTGAAAAGAATTAATCCTCGGTAAGGAAGAAGAGATTTTATCCCTAAGATGAAGAGATTTTATTTCCTAAAATCAAGGGGATATTCGTGAACCACTCTCTATAAATTAGGAAGATACCCCACGAGGGAAGGTCTGCAATTCTAACTATCCTAACTCTCTATTCCATCTTCTCCATCTTTTGCTAACTTAATCATCGAAGAGGTGACCGACCCACCGTCGCCAGATCGCCCTTTTGCAGGTTCATGTTGCAATGTCAATGCCCAGAGGTTCGAACGATCAAGGTAACAACAATTGGTGCCGTCGATGGGAAATGAATAGAAAGTCTCGCCTACAAGGTGCAAGGGCTTGGCTTCAACTATTGTCTAATAGCCCTTTACCACCTAGGACTCTGTCGATCCCCCTTCCACATCTAATTCGTTCGAGGCAGTCGCAATGGCAAGTAATCCGATGAACCAATCGCCAGAAGATCAGTTCCTCCATTGGCGCCAGGACTTGGAGAGAAAGCAAGAGGAATAAGCAAGACAAATGAAGGAGTTGCAGGGGCAGGCAGAATGCTTGCAGTGTGAGAATGACTAGTTGCGGGCCTAGATTGAAAAAGTCGCGATTTTGGAAAAGGCTCACGAGGCAACGGCTATACTGCATATTCGGTCGCCTACAAAAGAGGGAAGGAGCCCATTGTTCCTGACGATCTCGATACCTTAGTAGACGATGGGGGCGTCGCCCAGGGGCGTCTCGGGTCCACTGGCGAGTCTCGTCGGCAAGAGGCGGCGGGAGGCCGCGAATCTACGAGATAGCGTAAGGGCCTTCACCTCGCCACAGCTGATGATGCCATCAGCGGGTGCATCTAGTAGGGTAAGGAGAGAGGGTGTTAAGAGACATAGCAGGCTAGATCAAGCCCACGGAACACACTTGATGTTGCCCTCAGGACCGATGCCAACAATTCCGCTTGGACATCCTACCTTTGGTGCGTATTCCAGTGCTCACACATGGCATCGAAACAACCTTAATTCGGAGACCCGATGACATGCTCTCTTCACCCTTAGGGCAACACATTCTCAACCACGAGCCACCCCGTGGGTTTTTCATTCCAGCTTTCACCATGTTCGATGGCTCCGCTGACCCTTCCAACCATATGCTCCACTATAATCATGCGATGACACTGAATGTCGACAATGACCGACTATTATATAAAGTATTCATGGCTAGTTTGCGAGGGTATGTGTTAGCTTGGTTCCACAAAGTCCCTTGCTATTCAATAAATTCATTTAACGAGCTATGGGCCACCTTCATATCGCAGTATCTTTGTTGGTGAAATGAAAAGAAGAACTTGTCATTTCCCACTGAGTTGTTCTCAAATAGGAATAAGAGTCTATTCGAGACTTCACAATGAGGTTCAGGTAAGCCGTCCAGCAGATATAGTCATACAACATGGATGCAGTCATCCAAAATTTTAGGAGAAGCTTTGGGTCATCTACTCCTTTCTTCCAGTCGTTGTCTTTAATTGTCGTGATAATGAAGAATTATATAGCGAGGACTAACGATTACTCAATGCTAGAGGACAATCTCCGTGTAGCCACCCAAACTATCATGATTACAAACTAATGAAATTTGAGGAATAGCGCCAGAAGGCAATCCAAGATCAAGGAGGTCAAAATAGAGATGGAAAGCGATCCCCAGATCAGTCATAGAAAAAGAAAGAGCTCTCGCAATTCACCCCCCTGAATGTCTCTTATGAGAGGCTACTGCCCATCATTCGCGACTTGCTAGAGTTTAAATGGCCTGCACCGATCCATACAGATTCCTCCCAAAAAAGCATATCCTTGTTGTGCGATTATCATAAAGATCATAGGCATGAGACGGACAGTTGCTGAAGTTTAATTTTTTTGGTGGAAAAGCTGATTAAGGCGAGGCACCTCAAGAGGTACATAAGAGAAATTGACCATGGGGTGGAATTGGGGCAAGCTGTGGACAGAATTACAACCGGTGCGGCAACCCCATCAGAATCTAGACCAGCTATAAACTAAATACTAGGAGGCCCGTCTAACGACCAGTATTAGTCGAAGCACCAACAAAAGAATCTCTTGAGAGCCGCTACAGTCAAGGCCAGGGTAAATGCTATCCATGCGGGAGATAGGCACGAAGAAACCAAGCCAATAGATGGCTCCATATCCTTTCCTCCTATCAACCCGAACAGGGTTATTGTGCCTCACTATGATGCACTGGTACTCACCCTCTGTATTAACGGTTTTAATGTTCATAGGGTACCAGTAGATCCTAGTAGTGCTGCAGACTTATTGCAACTACCAGCCTTCTAACAGATAAAGCTTTCCTTAGGTGTGGTGAATTCAACTTGGCGGATCCTCTCTGGTTTTAACGGTGCAACCACCGTAACGCTAGGAGATGTCACGCTCCCTATAAAAGCCAGACCATTCACTCAGTAAGTTTTGTTCTCGATCGTCGAAGACTTGGGGCTTATAACGCCATAATGGGGCAAGCCTAGCTACACTTGATGAAAGTTATCCTTTCAACCTACCACCAAACGGTCAGCTATTTGACTAACGTTGGGCAGGTCGACCTTTTAAGTAGCCATCTGGTCGCACGATAGTGTTATCAACTATATGTACAGGAACAGAGAGGGGAGAAAAGCTATGAAAGTCACCATCTCGAATATCAAACCCTCGCATAACAATCACAGTTTGCAGCCCAGATCAGGGCGGAGAAGGAGGATCCGCTGGCTGTGGATCCCCTAGAGAAAGTAACGTTGGACGGGCGGGAAAAGTTCACTTACCTCAGTTCTCTCCTATCCAATGAAGAAAAGGAGCAGTTACGACTCATGCTGTTGAATAATAACATACACGTATTCTCCTGGAGCCACTCAGATATGGTTGGGATTAACCCAACAGTGGTCTCTCACAAACTAAATGTTATCCCCACAACCAAACTAGTGAGACAAAAAGTGAGGTGTTTCCACGGATCGCTATCAAATCATTCAGATGGAAGTGGACAACTTACTGAGAGCAGGATTCATCAGAGAAGTAAAATACCCGAATGGCTAGCCAATGTGGTGGTGGTTCCAAAGAAAGTAGGTAAGTGGTGAGTATGTGTGGATTACAGTGACCTCAACTAAGCATGCCAAAGATAGATTCCCCTTGCCATGTATAGATCTAATTGTAGATGCAGCAGCCGAGCACGATGCACCCGCCTGATGCTAAGAAAACGACGTTCACTACACCACATAGGATGTACTTCTACAATGTGATGCCTTTTGGCTTGAAGAATGTCGAGGCAAGTTATCAAAGGTTGGTAAATAAGATATTCCAACCGCTGTTAGGTAACACCATGGAGGCTTACATCGATGATCTGCTTGTAAAATCTAAGGAGGCAACTGACCACACTAAGCATCTACAAAGAAGCGCCTGATTTATTGCAAGATCGACATGAAACTCGACCTGCGAAATGTGCATTCGAAGTCAGTTCGGGCAAGTTTTTAGGCTTTATGGTGACCTAGAGAGGGATAGAGGCCAATCCGATTCAACTTAAAGCTGTAATGGACTCTCAGGCTCCTACCTCCAGAAAATAAGTGTAGCAGCTAAATGGCTGGTTGGCAGCTCTCGGGCAATTCATATCTCGTTTCATAGGCGATTCATATCTCGTTTCACAGATCGATTAAAGCCGTTTTTTATCACTCTAAGGGGAGCCAAAATGGTCGGCTGGAATGAGGAGTACGACCGGGCTCTCATGGCAATCAAGCAATACCTTACCGAACCACCAATTCTGGCTAGCCCAAAAGTAGGCGATACGCTCTATCTTTACCTAGAGGTGTCAGAAGCCTCAGTAAGTGCAGCCTTATTCAAGGAAAATGAAAATCGAAAGCAGAGACCAATATTCTTCGTAAGCAAATCTCTATTTGAATCAGAAACCCGATATACTCGTCTCAAACAAGCCGCACTTGCCCTTCGTGTGGTAGCTAATAAGCTCCGCCTTTACTTCCAGGCACACCCTATTGTCGTGCTAACCAATCTCCCTTTGCGAAGCACAATTCACAAGCTCGACCTATTAGGAAGAATGGCTCGGTGAGCGATTGAACTAAGCGAATTCGGTATTCAGTATAAACCTCGCCTGACATTGAAGGGAGAGATATTGACAAACTTTTTAGCAGAACTACCCCAACCAGTTGTAGACCAGGATGAGGTCGGCTGGTGGATCCTTAATGTGGATGGCGCTTCTAGCTAAACAGGAGCTAGAGTCGGCTTGCAACTTAAAGCCCCAACCGGGGAAAGAATAGAGCAAGCCATACGGCTAAACTTCCATGCGTATAATAATGAGACCGAATACGAAGCAATCTTAGTCAGGATCGACCTCACAAAGTCTGTATCCTCAGAAAAACTCATCATACGTAGTGACTTCCAACTGGCAGTGAAACGGAGAGTACGAAATGTGAGACCAACACATAGTCAGGTATGAAAGCTTGGCCAAGCAACGACTATGGAGTTTTGCGACTTGGAAGCTCGAGCACATCCCAAGGGACTCAAATGAAAAGGCGAATGCGTTGGCAGCAGTAGCTATGTCCCTCCCAATAAAAGATATGGTCTTCCTCCCTGTTTATCTTCAGCCGGCATCATCAATTACTGCAAACCAGGTGAACCAAATAGATGCAACTTGTTCTTCCTAGGTGACTTCGATAATACATTACTTAAGCTCTGGAGAGCTTCCGGATAAAAGGATTGAGGCCCACAAGATCCAAGTCTAGGAGGCTAGGTTTTCCCTTGTCAATGGGCAATTATATAAACGGTCCCTAGACGAGCCATACCTTAAGTGTCTCACCAGTCAGCGAGGCAGTATGTGTTGGTAGAACTCCATGAAGGAATATGTGGAAATCATCTAAGCGGAAGAACTTTGGTTCACAGGGCCTATACACAAGGTTATTATTGGCCAACCATGAGAGCAGATGCAGTCGCCTACGTCAAAAAGTGCGACCGCTGCCAACGCCAAGCCCTTATCTTAAGGGTGCCAGCTCAAGATCTAACCACCATCACAAGCCCTTAGCCCTTTTCTCAGTGGGGAATGGATATAGTTGGACCACTACCTACCACCCCAGCTCAAAAGAAGTTATTATTGGTTGCCACAGACTACTTTAGTAAATGGATAGAAGCGGAATATTAAAGCCTCCATCAAAAGACAAGGATATCGTCCAATTAAAGTGTGGAGAATATTGTCTGCGGTTGAATACCTCAATCGATCCATAAGCCGACAGGCCTACTTTGATAGAAGAGTATATAGAAAATTTTGCCATGAGTTGAAAATCATAAACTTGCACTCAACCCTACGGTACCCACAAAGCAATGGTAAGACGGAAGTGTTTAACAAAATTCTCTTAAAGGCTTCAAAAAAATGTCTACACTCGGCTAAGGGAAAGTGGGTCGAAGAGCTATCAGGAGTCCTTTGGGCCTATAGAACAATTAACTGGAAGCCAATCGGAGTGTCGTCGTTCGCCCTCACCTATGGGATGGAGACCATAATTCCTACAGAAGTTGGCATGCCCACACTTCGAACATAAATCCATGAAGAGGCGAATATTGAAGCCCTTGCCAAAGATTTAGATATGATTGACCAGCTCCACGAAGTTGCCACTATGCGTATAGCATCGTACCAACGAAGACTGACAAACCTATATAACAAGCATGTGAAGCCGCGTGCACTCCGAGTTGGAGACCTGGTCTTGAAAAGGGTCTTTGAAAACACGGCTGATCCAATAGCTGGCAAGTTCCAACCAAATTAGGAAGGTCCATACGCGATAGTAAGAGTGGCGGCAGCCGGGGCATATGCATTAAATAAACTAGACGAGACGCCAGTGCCTAGAATGTGGAATTCTATGCACCTTAAGAGGTATTTTCAATAAAGTTTTCTTTAGAATATTTTCTCTCAATACTTAAGAATTATTATCGATAAAAGTTTTCTTTAAATTGCAATTGCCTCCATGCAAAAAGACTAGATGTGGTTCTAAGCCTGCGCACTTTCAAAGGCCAAACATGGATCCTAGCCTGCAAGCTCCACCCCAGCACGGAGTGGTGGCTCTTGACTTGATGGCTAGAGCAGAAGCCTAGAAATGGTGCCTTGTCGGATGGCCCATGCCCGATTATGCCAACATTTGACACCCCTGAGGCAACTATCCTAGTCGAGATTCGTAGAAGGGAGTTGTGAAACAAAAGAAATCAATAAATAAACCGTAAATCATACTTTATAAATATGTCAATAGAGTCAATAATACATAACATGAATTAAAGGCGACCCAGCAGGTCAGTTACAAAAAGGAAAGAAAAGAAGAGGACAAAAATAGAAACAGATTATGGCGGAAACACTCCTCGAAAATTAAATCAGTAGGAGATGAAGTTCCTATGCTAAGGCGCCATATTAGGATGGTAGACGAACTAAAGGGGTGTTAAGTACATACTGATATACAAGATTAAGCATTTCAGCATAAGTGAACATATATTCGATGCAAATCCGTCAACTCATGGAAATGTGCATCCATCTTAAATGGTGGTGGGGATTTTATCCATGTAGCTCAGGTGAGTAAGCATGCTCTCGCCAGCGCCACTACGGTATTCGAGGGTTATTTGGCGGGTAGGAGTCGCCCATATTAAATGATAAGATGAAGTCCCTCACAGTTGAAGGGCTCTAGCGGTCGATGATTGACTGGGCTTCATTGGAGTCTAGAACAGACGTGTCCATCAAAGGCTGATCCCACGTGGTTAGAAGCAATGAGGGCGTTCGACACCGAAGCAGTAGGACCCCTTGGCCTGGCGGGCCATTGGGATCTAACCAGGAACGATGGGCCAACGACTACTTCTAAAGGAGCTTCCCCCATAACTTTGTCTGCACCAGGAGGTCCCTCGGCTAGGCCTCCATCCTCTAGCGATGCACAAGCCTCTCTAAAGGCTTCTTGGGTGGTGCCCTCCAAAGTCAGAATGGCATCAAAGGCTCGTTCCAAAGAGTCGAAAGTGATTACTTCTTGGCTCTCTTGAGCCCCTTCATCTAGACCAGACCGTTTCAGGCGCTTTCTGCCAAATACTTCAGAGCCGGGGGTAGTCTCCCCCTTATCATTTGTCCTCCCTCTCCTCAGTCGAGGTTACTAGAATTTCGGATCTATTGAATCCACAAAGTCCTCTAATCCCACTTTGACCCAGCTATGATCTTTCCTTCTTCATCTTCTTTTCTTGCTTGAGAGTGAAATTTGAAATCTTGTTCGTCCAAAGGCGATTGGTCGGGCCGAACAAAGGTAGTGGAGGTTTCTTGAGTAGTCTCAGCTTGAGGCTTTAGAGGGAACCCTACTTGTGCAGAGCTGCCTGGGATTGACTTTAGGAGGTTGGCGAGAGTAAAGTGTTCGCCCCTAACAAGCTCTGTTGGCAACGGGTGGGGAATGACGGGGACTATGTAAGGGAAGGGGCTAATGCCTAATTCCCGCAAGTTCTTCACAAATAAGAGGAGCTTGTGGTCGCGATTCCCCTCAATGATCTCTAGAAGCCGTCTGATGCGCTTTAGACTGGCCTTCTCCACCCAGCTAACCAACTGGCCTTGCTTGCGCCTACTTAGAAAAATTTCAAAAAAAAAAAAAAATTTTGTCTTAACATGCAAAATTCCATAAATGAGGGGCATGTAAAAAACACAGACGACCTAAGGGAGTACGAGTCCCACCAGGCTGAAACAAACCTGGGATCAAGAGAGATTGATTAAGGTCGAAGGGAAGCCTTGGAGAGCCCGACGTCTCGAACCATAGACATTTCACTAAAACAACCACATTCGCTTTGGTTTTGGGGGAGTCCGATTACAAACTGTAGCCGGGGGTTGTGGGTCGACATAGATAGGCGGCCTCCAATCCCAAGCTTCAAAGTAAATAAAACAAATCTTTACCCGGTGAAATGTCCAAAAACTCTTAGAAAGTTTAGCAAGCGCAATCCATAAGAATGCGAAAGACTTGTTCGGATGTCTGAGTGCGGGAGGTGCCCTAGTGAAATGTAGGAGCGCTACCAAGGAAGGAGACGGGAAGGCAGAAAGCCCGATATGGCTGCTCTCGGGTAAAATAAATGGCATTATCACGTAAGCTCGGTATCGGTGGCCACGCCATTTGACATCTCCAATATGATGGTGGTAGGGACTTGTCTGAAGAACCTCAAGTCCTCTACAGACATAGCAGCGACTAGGCTGCTTGTTGTGGGCGTTTCTCAGGGGGTACCCCTCTTACACCCAGCCTGACTGGTAGAAGCCTCTTCGTGACCTCTCGTCACTCTATAGGCAAACAAACAGATAAAAGGGGATCAACCAAAAGACAAAAAAATCCCCCTCTAGAGGTCTAACAACCCGCTAGCGACGAAACCTAAGAACACCACCGGTGAACGATGTTCTCACCCTCAAGAAGAAACGAGAACTTTATGACAAAAAAAATACTCGACAAACAGAGACAAAAAAAAAAAAAAAAGGCACAACAAGAGCAACTACAAACAAAGTTTAAAAAAACTCACCGGAAAATTGAAAGTGGTTGAGGGACCTCCGATGACACCCTTGGAAGAGAAGATTGCAGAAAGCAAGAGGAACGAAATTGCAACAAGTGAAAGGCTTTGTGAAATAGTAAAAGATGTAGCATTCGGAGCCCAACCCCTATATATAAGGGTGAAAAATCAACAGGCACGTTAAATGTGTTGTTAGAACATCATGTGCTACAAACATATTGGGGAACGTGTGCACCCCACGCGCTTCATATCCGAACACGCTTCACCTTCCAGTGCGTTCGATGTGTGCATCAAGTTTCCAAGTCCTTTTAACTTTCCCCACTAAAGGTTTGGAAGCGTAGTATTTTCCCCAACTAAAGAATCGCAAATCTTCAGTCGGGGAAAAGAGCGTGTGGTACCGCGGAACTTTAGACTAGACCCACCACTCAATGGGCTAGGGCCCTCTTGAAATACGCATCATGAAGCCATTGGCCCACTTACTTCAGTCGAGGAAAAGGGGCGTTGTAGTCTGTGAACTTTAGACTAGACCGCCACTCAATGGGCCCAAGGCCTTCTTGGTCCACATCATGAAGCAGCCCAAGCCCACTTACCGTGAAATGAGAAATGAGAGGTGTAAACGGGAGGGCTTGAAACCCGTCACGAGGAAGCCAAGGTGTCTTGTGAAGACACTTCATGGCGACCCGTCCCAGGGTTCAAGTCCCCGGATAACCATCATACCACATATGGGAGGTTCGTTATGGATAAATATATAAAAACGGAAAATACGCGAAAGATATATTTATTCGCCGATTTCCCGGTTTTTATCCCTTACTTCCCAAAAAGAATTAATCCTCAATAAGGAAAAAGAGATTTTATCCCTAAGATGATCATATTTTCTTTCTTAAAATCAAGGGGATATTTGTGAACCACTCTTTATAAATGAGGGAGATACCCGACAAGGGAAGGTATGCAATTCCAACTGTGCTAACTCTCTACTCCATCTTCTCTATCCTTTGTTAACTTAATCATCGGAGAGGCGGCCCGCCCACCGTCATCGGATCGCCCTTTTACAGGTTCGTGTTGCGTTGCCGATGCCCAAAGGATCAAATGATCAAGGTAACAACAAGACCGCTTTCCTTTCATGGGTATTACTTAGGTTACGTTGCAGTAGAATTCATTGTAAATTTGATTTCTTAAACTTCTTGAATCATCATGGAACAAAATCAATATTCATAATTCAGTTTCATACCTCCGCTTTACTTTTTCATTTCTTTCTGCCAATTTAATTTAAAAACCCTACTGCTTCTGGATGAAGGGATGAATTTTCTTCATAGGCAACAATAAATTTGCGACAGAGAGCCTATATATGCTTCCTAGAATCATTTTTAGCAAATAGTTTATATTTTTTTCTAATCCTGGAAGGCTATGAAAAGTAGAAGAAACAAAAAAGAATACCTAAAATTTCAAGTAATTTTATTTATATTTGATTTTTTTTTAAACATCCAAATATAAGAAAACTATATTTTTTATTATCTTTTTTCTTAGTAATTTTCACAAACCAAAACCAACCGAAGATTCTATCGAAAAATTTGTTTTGTAGTCAGTAGAAAGATTATAAAAATTTGCAAAAATCCACTTTCTATGCATATCTTATACAATTTTGGGAAGTTTGTGTTTCAGCTCATTAATTTGGAAAGACATAAATGATGCAAAATACACAGTTAAGTAGAATTTTATTGAAAATAATTATGTTTCAAGTATGATAGTATCTAAATACTATCTTAATAAATTTTAGATATCCCTTTGATACCTTTCATTATAGTAATAACTAGTATACTAAGATAGTATCTCTTTTTATTTATTAAGATAATATATAAGTATTATCATATTTGAAACTTGTATTTTTCATTTTTGTATGTCTTTTTTACAATTATTCCCAAATCATCAAACAGAAGTTTTTATTTTCTTACACAGTATAATGGCCGACACATTTTCTCTGGTGTATAAATCTTAAACATAACCACCGACCAAGCAATAAATTTTCATTTAAACCGAGATCAAACCATTCGTCTTCCCCTCCATGCCAACTATATACAGCTTACCCGTATATTATCAGGCTCAGTATAATATAATGGCAGACGGAAGGTGGGGTTGAAGCTTCTAATAGATACAAGCAGCCAAAAAGTCCTGTTTGCTGAAGCAGGAAAGGAGTTCGTAGATTTCCTGTTTTACCTCCTTGCTCTTCCTGTTGGAACTGTTATCAGACTCCTTACAAAGAAGTGTATGGTGGGTTGCCTAGGTAACCTGTATGAGAGCATAGAAAATCTGAGTCAAACCTACATTCAGCCGAATCAGGATAAGAACTCACTCCTCAAACCCAAAGCACCAGCCTTAATTCAAGTTCCTCTTCTGTTAACAAATGAGGCTCAGCAGGCACCCACCTCATCTAAGAAGTTCTACATCTGTACAGGCTGTAACAGAAGTATTTCTGATGATCCCTCTGCCATTTGCCCTACTTGCCTGCATTACTCTAACTATGGCCATAGTTCCCGGAATATAAACATTGAAGTGAAATACATTGCTCCACCGGCTGTAAATACTTCCTCTTCTAATGAGGGAGGGTTTGTGAAAGGGGTGGTGACGTACATGGTGATGGATGATTTGGTGGTGAAGCCTATGTCCACCATTTCCAGCATTACTCTTCTCAACAAATTCAGTGTGAAGGATGTGGGTGTCCTGGAGGAGAAAGTTGTTGATTTGACCATGGCTGAGGTATGCGATTCTGCCAACTCATCTGTTATTTTACAAACTCAATCTTAATTCCGTGCAGTTTTCCTGCAGTGGAATTGCCCTCTAACGGCCATTGGTTCGCGTCCTCTTAGAAAACAGAAGATTTACCCAATAATCAATTTTACGACCTTATAAGATTAGTGGTGCTCGCAAGTTAGCCTCGACGCCCATAGTTTAATAATAATAACTCATGTCATGATTGATTATCAAGGTGTACTGACATAACCCATGTTGTTTGATGCTAGGGTTTGAAGCTGCTGAATGCATCACTGCAGTCCAAGGCTGTGTTAACTACCGTCTTCCTTAGGAACACAGGGGGCATAATCTAGCATTCTATATATTGGAAATACTATTGAATTTTGAGAGATGGTGTAGAACTCCATGATGATTTTGTTTCACACCAATATATTTTGACACAGCTAATGGTTGAACAATCATGGTTGTTATCTTATGATTATGTTGGATATAGTGAATGAAATGGATGACATTCAATGAATAATTAATTTCGAAATTCTAAGAGTTTCACTGAATAATTCTTTGTTCATAATTCTATGGATTTAAGTTATATGGAATAATTGACACTCAATGAATAAGATTAATGACATTCAATGAATAATTAATTTCGGAATTCTAAGGGTTTAGGAAGCCAAAAGGTTTGGCATTCCAA